>JAPDSC010125674.1:0-15267 GCA_026290005.1 Latrodectus geometricus
AAATGTCTCAAGGAATATACAAGATTCTTCTCCTGTTTTTTCTAATGGATTGTGCATTGTCTTCTTCCCGTATACCCTGTCCACCAGACTTTTGTAATAGTTTTCAATGCCCACAACCTTCTTGTGCACCGAATGAACACGTCAAGAAAAAAGGAGATATATGTGGCTGTTGTGATACTTGTGCAATATACTTAAGTAAGTGATCATTAGTTTCTTCTAATTATTGAGTATTTATCATAATGAATTCTAGTGCTTTTCAAGTAAAACAACTTTTAAAAATTACCTTTTATTTATTTTATAAAATAATTGGTATTTATTATATAGTTTGTCTGGAAGAATCGAAGCTTCACATGCATGATGCAATAATTTCCAAAAAAACTACTTTAAAAATGAACATATACAACTTAATTATATTTTTCGATAAACTTAAGAAATTTAAATAACAATTTATCCAAACTGAATGATCGCATATTTAAATGATTATTTTAGAAAGAATATTCTATATTTGTAATCAAATTTTCTAGAACATAGCTTGAGGAATATAAATATTCTATAGAGTTACATAAGTCAATTTTAAAGGAAATTTAAAAGAAATTTCACAATTTGGATATCATTATAGATAAGAATATATTAATTTGTATTCTACTGTGTTCATTCTTTACTTGAAAGCAAATGTTTTTGCTTATTTTTAATTTAAATACAATAGTACTTACTTTTCTGGAACATTACATATCAATACATGAGATGAAAGCAAAAATTAACTTTTTTACATTTACTAATGCATAGATAAAAAAAATTAAAAAGAACTTTCAAGAAATTAAGAATTATAAAAAACAATCCCGGATAAAGCAGTTCATATGTGTAAAGAAATCTGATATTTATTGGAATAAGAATATCCAAATAAAAAATTACATTATTTATAAAATAAAAGGATTAAACGTTTAAATGAAGTAAGAGCTTTTAGTTTTCTTAATAATTGAGTCAAATGAATTATTTTTGACAATTTCAATGATATTCCTAAGCGATGTTTCAGATATTTATACAAATACTTTTGAGCATATTAACTTCTATTATTTTATAAACTTGCATCACTTAATAATGTACTATAAAGAAGAAACATTTCGTGTACTTTTTATAGAATAATTATTTTCATACATTATTACTTTTTTCACACATTTCATAAATTTAGATGTATTGATACTTCGTCATTATTCTAATCTTAAAACTTCGTCATTATTCTAATCTTAATACTGTTCATTTGAAAGACATAAAAAAGTATTTTCTATAGAAAAGTTGAAAAACGTCATTAAAATCAGAGATATTGTGAGACTGAAAGACAATCAAAAATTATTTGTAATGCATTTGAATTTGAATTTTCTGAAAACATGAAATGGCGATACAATATGGAAAAGTAGTAAAAATATTTTATATATATCACTTTTTTATATTATATTAACATATAAATTAATAAGTTCTGAGACATTATTATGTTTTCATAAAAAAGAACTGTTTCCAATTCCTCTTTTATTGAAATCATAATTTTAGCTTTTTATTTCCTCAATACCATAAATAATTTTTTATGATAAGATATGAAGGGTAATAAATATATTGAATTTAGGTAGTAAGCCCCATTTATATACAGTATAAAAAGTTATGGATAGTTTTAAAATGCGATGATTGCCTTAAATAATAATTATATTACGAAATACTTAAAATAATAAAATATTTTTTTATATAGTTAAGAAATCAATTTTTTATATATATTTCCTGTTAATAATTAAGGTTTCTACAAGGTCATGTAATGATACGAAAATATTTTGCTTCAAAATAAATTCTAGCAAGTTCAGTTTAATTAAAATAAGCAAATTTTTATGTGATTTTCAGAGCAACTAAAATATTTTGTAATTTCATAATTATACTAAATGATCGATTACGTCAATTTTATATTTCAGAAATCTTTACCAGTATTAACAATAATCTAATGATTGGTTTAAAAATAAATGTACTATTAATAAAATAAATTCTTTCAAACAACTTTTTATTTTGAATGAAAATTGCAATTCTTTCTCCTTAAAAAGGTTTATTTGAATAAGTATAAACTAAAGTTATTGTATTTTGAATGATTTTTCTTTTTCTCATGATTTAAATAAAATACAAAAATTTTGCAATTCAAAAAAATTAATTATTTTGATTAATAAGCTCCATTGAAAATTTAACTTCAACACAGAAGTTTTATTATAAAATATTACTATTTTTTTATGTCATGGCCATCTCTAAGAGAATAGTAACTGATAAAAAAGAATGTTTTATTATAATTAATAAAAACATGAATATTGTTTCCATCAATAATTTTAAAGAATGCAATAACAAAATGCAATTTATCATAAAACTAATTTTATGATAAAGTTTACTTTGTTGGAATTAAAGTTTATTTTGTTCAATTCTATTTTCAATAATTATTTCTGAGCAATATAGAAAAAGTAAATTAAATTAACTAAAAATAAAAGTTTAATGAATTTTCTTTTTTTGAAATTGCTTAAAAGTATAAGGAGCAATTTACTTTAATATAACAATAGCCATATTCTGTGTATTATTTTTAATATTTTAATAACTAGCTTTTTTATAGATTGAAAAGAGGTATCAATTTACTTAAATATAAAATAAAAGTCTCTTATGACAGAAACATTTTATTTAACCGTTTATTTGCTTGTTTTTATATAAATTTAAAATATAATAATCGAACAATTTTAACCCCAGAATTAAAGAGAAGAATTTATTTTATAAACTATCATTCTACCAAACAATTATTTAATAGACAAACAGTTTTTGAAGTACTTCAATAATTCAGCAAATAATATCTTTAAAAAATAGTTAATAAAAAGGTTTCTTCTTTCTTATAAAAATTCCCAAAAATACATTAACAGCCATTTATATTAACTACAAAGTAATTAGATAATTTAATCTGAGTATAAACTGTTACATATGTTGTTAATTTCAGGAATACGAAAAAATATTCTCTACTTTTTTAAGTTTATTTAAAGTTTTTGTAGTTTTTTTAAGCAATTTTAAGTTTTTGTGTCTGAAACATTAACTTGCTAATGTTTCAATTTGTTAATTTTTTTATATAGATTGTTAAATTTTGTAAACTACTTTTACTTACTTCTCAGATGAAGGCGATCTCTGTTCCGTTCCGTTTCTTGGAACTCCTGCATCCTTTGAATGTTCACCGGGATTGGTATGCTGCCCTGACTCAAGAAAATGTGTCAAAGTTCAATGTGAATCAAAGAATAAAAATTCTAGTTAGAATGAAAACTAACCACAAAACAATTGTTCAATGAAAATCTTTATTTCAATAGCTTGAGCTACACACTGACATCGGACACACAGATTACACATAAAGAAATTATGTACTCGTCTGCAAATTGTTTATTGAAATCATGTTTTTTTTTTGTAGTGAGAACAACAATACCCTTTTAAAATATTTTTACTTTATTCCTCTTTGTTTGGAAAATATAAAGAGAAATAAGATATAACTATTATACTAAAACTTTATATGAAACTCTTATAACAATCTTCCACTTTGTATTATATTGCTAATAATAGAAACAAATATTTGATTGAAATTAAAATCTTGTGCGCTATCGTTTATTTTACTAAGTCTATCAATATTTTGAAAACAAAATTGTTTTGGCTCTAACAACTGTAATGTCAACATAGACGTTAAGCATTAATTCTAAATTCACATTTCACTTATAATACAAATCCTGGAAGGTTATTATAAAAAAACACATCAATGGATAAGACTACCTTGTAAACACAATATTTATGCTATTAGTAAAGCTTAAAAATAACTGCCTTGCACATTCACTGCTGAAAAACACATTGGAATGTACTTTCGTTTAACAATTAAATTAAATCAACAGGTTGTAAAATTTGTGGTTTGTAACAACACATATTATTTCTATGTTTGTTGTATATGATTCATTGGTTAGATGGATTACGATAAATAATATTCTCTCTATATACTACAAGTTAACGATAAAGGAATATTATCTGTACACATGTTGATGCAGCAATAAATTTGGAAGAATACTTACTTTCATTTCGAACTCCATTTGAATGATATTGCATGAACTTTTTGAAATAGTCCAAATTTTACCACTGACCCTAGGATAAAAAATGTTCTACGAAACCTCAACATATAGATATTGGTTGTAAATTTTCTCATTTCATTTCTGGAGAATATATGGTAGAAATCTAACGCGTTAACATGTTCGAAATTAAACTAACCTGAATCAAAAATGCATTACCAGGAAAATTAAAGAATTTAATATGAAATTTACTCATATACATCTTAAATTTTAATAATAGTAAATACACATTATTTCTCCAATAACGGTATATTGTGTATTGTTTTGGGGAGTATACACCTAATACCGTTTACTCAAATACTCAATATACCACTTTTAGGAGTATACTCCAAAAAATGTTGTATAGAGTATTTCTACTCTTTCCAAATTTAGTTGAAAATTTTTTCATTACATCTGCTTTTGAGGAAAATATTTTAGACTATTTAAAGGACAATTAAGTTGAATTAGAAAGATTTTTTTTTAAAAAAAAAAAAACTTCAAACATCCTTAGCTGAATTATCCACATGTTTTATAAGTCATATATTGTAACAGTTCTTAATAATGTAATTTAAAGTTGAAGAAAAATTATTAGTGTGAATGAAAAGAGACCATGGATTATTTTATTGAAATTTGTCATAAATCTTAATTGTAACCCTGTGGAACAATGTTTAAAGTTTCAATATAAATTTATTGTGAGTTAATTCTCAGGAAAATTAGAATTTATTAAAGTAATGACGAAATCCAATAATAATCAAATAACGTTTGTTTAAAATCATAAAGACATAAATGTCAAAAACTACCATAATACTTTATGTCAAATAATATTTTCACTTTAAAATAGCTTTGATTTTACTATAAATAACTAAATTTCATCATGCGACAATATGTAAAGTATCTAAAGGTGAAACTTTCAATGAGGCACTGTAGAAAGAATGATTTTTGTTTTATAATCTATATCTTCAGTACAAGTCGTATGCAAATCTTCATCATTATAAGTGCATTAAGTTCAAAAAGAGCAAAAATATTTAAAATCTAAATTTTTTACTATCCTGCTTCAGTTCCCCATTTTTGTAATTATGTGCTCCAGCCGTATTCCACTGAAAGTTTTTTTTTAAATTATATTTAAAAATTATTTTAGTTTACTATTAAGAAGTAAATTATGTTATTAAAAAATTAACAAATGCGAGATAGCTTACATGCAAAAATGACTGAACTTTTGTTAAAATATATAAATAATCGTCAATTCGACACTCATACATAAAACATATGTTATAATACTCGCTGTATCAAAAATTTATAGAAAAACAAAATTTAGGCGAAGAATTATCGCAATGGTTTCCCATAACTTAACTTACAAAATACTTACATTTATAATACCTAATGTTGAATAAATGGTTGAAATTATTTTAAAAATTTAAAAATTTAATTTTTTTTAAGATTTTAATATTTTTTAAAGTTACATTATAGAAGAACAATTACATACAAAATAGAAAAAAATGAATACATTGACTAACATTTTCTAAATTTTTGTTACAATGACGTGTCTTTCCTTTGGGAGAAAATATTGAGCAGTCTCCAAAAGAAATTCAATTCTAATGTTTAGAAATTATTGTTGCTTTTGTTAACTTTCTTTTAAGAATTCTTTACTGCATGTATTAAACTCAAAAATTAAAATACTAAATTAGTTTGTTGGCAGTTCTTTTTATTGACATAATGTAATCTCACTTTGAATTTTAAACTAAGAATAAATTTTGCTATCAAATAATTTTTATTGTTCAAATTTGGAACCGTTTTATATCTTAAATATAGGAAGCATTATATATCATGAAATAAATCTATTGTTATAACCCTTTTTCAAAGCATAAATTAAGCTTTAAATTTAGAATCCAACACCCATTTCCAAGTAACCAAGTAATACACCAAGTAATTTATGTTGCAAAATACTTATCATAACTGTGAAATAGTTATATATTTTCAAAACAGAAAGGATTGCGTATACCTTGATCTCAAAACATTAGCTGCTCATTATTTTAAAATTAAAAAAAATTAACATTGATAATTACAGTTAAATACAAAGTTCATAATTTAAAACATCTCAGAAAATAGAAAAAGGTTGATAAATATTTCATTTAAAAATCGATGTCAGGCAGCAACAAAAGAATTTAAACTCATAATTAATAATTATGAAAGTACTTTTGCAACTCTTTTGATTATGAATTTAAATTATTTAGATTTTTTTTGGGGAAAAAGTACATTAAATATTAACTGCCTGTTAACAATTCTTCAAAATAAAAAATAAGTTAGTTTTGGCTATGGGAAAAAAAGTTTTTTAACCAAACTGAAATAAAATCTCTTTTAAAGCCTGTTTCAGTTTAAGCAACCTGAAACAGGCTTTAAAGTGCATTTTTTGTATAGGATAGGCCAGTGTTGTTTATGAAATGTTTTTTTTTTTCCAATGGCGGGCACTTGGGTGATTAACCCTTTTTTAACCACAACAAGGCTGGAAATTGCTACTCATTTACCCGATGGGCACTTGTGAACCAAGTCACGGAGGCGAGTAACACTACCCACGTCACACCACCACAAACCCGTTTATAGGGCGGGCCACATTCATCCATCCATCATTAGGGAAAAGTATAAGAAACAATAGGAAGAGAAAATACATCCATACCCGAGTCGGGACTTGAACCCAGGTCCTTCCCATCCATAGTCAGTTGCATCAACCACTACACAGGTTGGGCGGCTATTTATGAAATGTAATTGGAATTAAGTATGTATTTAGTTATGGTTCAATTCAACTTAGAGTAAGACTCGATCATTTTTCCGTTATAGAAACCAAAATGTATCTAAGACAGTCGTGTAATCTTTTGGAAACGGCATGAATTTAATTACAGATTTTCATATGATTCGGAATGGCAACTAGACATCTCAACAGATTGCAAACGAGATATTCGAATATTATTTCATGCTCCACCTTGAAAGATGCAGTGATATTTTTATTAAATGCACGATAATACCAGATCTCTCATAAATCATCTTGAGATAGTTTGAAGTTGAAAGTATATAAATTGCTTCAATAGGTAAGAGGGATTCATTACTGAATGTTATTCGATGACAGTCTGACGGCAGCTGTGATGATTGGCTGCGACGCACCTCCAGACCACTCCGCTAATATTGTGGGGTGAACGTCTTAAAGGCCTCTGTGAGAGTAACCCCTCCTCAGACGAGCACCGTTAGATGGTACTACAAGATGTATAGACGAAGCTGTAGGGTGTTGAATTGTCGACAATAATGCCATCGCGGAGGTTCGAGCCTGGGGAACAATCATCCTATTTTGCCTCGCATTTGTGTTCCTTAGTCTTCCTTAGCAATCATTTTGTCGGCAATTTCTTGGTAGCAACATTATTGCCAACATCTTTGCTCAGCGGTGTCTGTATGTTGCAGTTGGTGCCTTGTTGCTCGGCATGACCACCCAGCTTCATCTACAATGCGATGACTTTCGAAGTCATTTAGTTGTTCCTAAGGACTTCGATATCATTGCAATGACATCTTTAGTTTAAGAAACTAAGTAAGACATCTTTAGTTTCTTTTTTACGGAGTTGCAATGGCAGCAACAAATAAAGATGAATGTTTCCCTCTGCTACTGATTTTGGTATTATGCGAATTGCGCACTAGAAACGCTTGCTATGTTCGCAATTCCTGTTCATTTGCAGTGAAACTTTGAACATTTTCCTGTTCGATCAAACTGTTTTCATCACGATCGCAAAAGTCTTCTTGGTGCTTCGATCTTTTTGCAAAAGAATGTACATAAGTTTTTCACATTTCATAAAAGTCTCTTAGTTTTTCACCTTCTAAAAATGCCTTTATCAATGAAATAACTTATTGTATTTTCCGTTGTATAGATAAGGATAAGCATTGATAAGGGTTTATTTCATTGTATTGGTAAGGAAAAATATAAAAAATATTGTATTTATTATATTTTCCCTCATCAATACTATTATGGTACTCGTCTAAATGCTATGCCAGTTTTCTTAAGAGAACAACTTGAAATATTTTGAATCAGATTTGCATACATTTTTCATAATATTATCAATGCAAAAGAATAACTAATGATATTTTTAGTTAATAAATTGCAGATAATTCCTTACTCATAGTTATTTATAGTAATGCATACATACATTGTTTAAAGACTTTAATGCTTATATAATTTTCAAATAAACATTATATTTTTCCATTTGATAATTATTTTTCTAAATCATTTTATGGTATTGTAAAATAAATCAATCTAAAATACAGACCATAATGGAAATAAATATTTAACATTTCGAAAGAGGTAACTATTAGTTTTTCGATTTTAGTTAGCGAAATTAGAGCTTTATTACAATATTATTGGACATTTAATGCTTTTTCTAAATTGCTTCTATTGCTTGCAATGTTTATATAAGTATCTTAAATGATGATTTCAAGTGGCTTTGGTGTAATAAACTTCAACACGTTTTTACGACATGTAACCTTCTTTAAACATTTGAAACTAAAGTTTCTAGACGACAAATTCCATTTCAAGTAAGTATTACAGATTTTATCTCAGCTCATTTATGCCATTTGAATTTCGAATGTTGTGCGTAAAAATATTTTGTATATGGTTTGTTATTTATGTGTCGTAATGTATTAAATTTTTATTTTAAATAGAAATAGAAATTGTTTTCATACTGATTGTCATTATTGCATTTCTTTTCATTTTCATTTCACCGGAAAATAAGTTAATTACATTATTGTATACATAACTTTACAAAATAACAAACAGAAATTTTGTTTAAGAAAAACTTAAAACTATGTTTTATACACTGTTAATTAGATAGATTATACTGCCCATTATATTCAGAAATATGTCATCCTTTAACAATTCATTATCGCTGGTTGTATTAGGCATTGTCAGTAAAATAAATGCATAATATAAAAAGGGACTCAGGATTATAGAAAGATAAAATTCAATAACAGTCATGTAATTGATTATATTTTGATGAATCTTAAATAATTACAAACCAGAATTGGCTACAGGTAGCTAATGTTCATTAGCTACCTGTCTTTCCATTCAACAGTTCCAATGATTAACTCTCATTTCCAGAATTCAAGATTCCCTTTAAATAAGTTTTTGATGAATTAGTAATCTTATGCGGAAACTGACCCCAGAATGACCAATTTTGTTGGTAATACATTATTTCATAATCAAATATAATTGAAGTATATTAATTTGAAAACACACTGATAAAATATACTTGATTTTTTGGGGACACTAATTCATGGAATATTTAATAGTTTATATACTTATTTTTTGTTGTTTTAATATTCTTGAAACACATTTTTCAACGAAGAAAATAAGATTTGAACAGTATTTTTGAATATTTTATTATTCTTAAAATCTAAACTCAATTTACTTTGAAAACTACATTTTTTTACTCATAGATTAAATTAATATTATAAACTGACATACCTGAGAAAGTAAACAGCATACTCACTCTGTGTAAAATACACACTCAATTTGAATCATTAATATCAAGACAAAATAATATTATTAAGATGACGTTTTAGCTTTAACGAATGAGTGTGTAAAAAAGCTCTGAAGAAATTATTCTTTTTAATATTCTAGTTTTTTAAAATTTGTAATACTCTAATTTTACCATTTTACACAATACAGTGATACAGTAGGCGGAAAAAGATTATTGATCATATGTATTGCAATTATTCAAATACACCTATAGTCACTGTATAAATGTCATTCTGTGATTGAAATTACATTATTTTTCAAAAGCTATATAATATCACACAGCAATTATTTTGAAAAACAACAAAATTAAGTACCTATGTACACAAATAGAAAGTACTTTGACAGTATACAAGCATCAATGACATCTTCTATAACGTTTATTATAGTTAAACAAATGATGTTGAAAGTCTCTGAAAAATATATAATTTTAGGGAAAAATATACAGTTTTTGTATGTACTTTAAAGCAAGTGTATAGTATAAAATTATATTCTTATCTGAAGGAATAATTCAGTTTTAATAATAATTAAGAATAACAGATTTTTTAATTGTTAGTTGTTAAAATGTAATTAAATTATTTTAACCTTTTTAAGATTCAAACATTCTACTGTTGCATTTATTTAGATTATTATTTGGAAACATTTTTAAGGTTCATATGTGTAATTTGAAATCTTCCAAAGCAACATAACATATTAAGTACATATTAAAATAAATTAACTTGATTTTTATTTTCCTTATATTACTAATTATATAAATTGTTTTAAATTTAATTCCAAATGCAATCAGAAAATTTTAAAATAATTATCACCACATAAATTAAAAGTTTGTATAATTACTCTTTGTAAGTTTATTACAAGAATAATAACATAAGGTATTGCATATTAGTCATTTCACATTTATTATATTTATTAAGGGTTAAAAAAGAACATGCTCAATAAATGACGGAGTAAGCCACTCCAAAAGAAATCAGTTTTAGTTTCGAATGAAGTCTAAACCAAAACTGATGGACTCTGTCTTCAAATATTATACTAGGAAAAAAAGCTCTTTTACTAATAGAGAACTTTTCAGTTTAATAGGCAAAAAACATAATTTAAGAGAGATACAAAAATAATTTTTCATCCGTTGGGTTTGAGAGTCCTGCTCCGAAAGGATAAAAATGTTCGTTAGAATTCGTTTTAGTTCGTTAATGAATATGTAATAATACAAAAATATTTCGCATTGTTTTCATATGTGCCTAAAAGATTTTTTGAGTATTTAACAATAGTTTTGAGGACAATCTAAAGTATAAAAATTCTAGTAAAATCTAACTTAGTTTCTATTTATAATGTATTAAATAAATATATTTTATATTTCATTAATTAAGTGTTATTATTCAGTTAATTCTAAATATCTGAAAATCGGTAAATTTGTCATTCAAATTTGAAAATTTATATTTATATCATAATTTCTTTTTCTTTGTTTTGAAATTTTAACATAATATTTTGACAAAAATATTGTTACCCACCATAATAAATTTTTTAATGGAACACTTCTTTTCACAGTTATTTCAGAAGATAAAGGCGCTCATAAACATTCAAACAGAATGTTTAAAGTGTTATTTCTTCTGATTGCATTTATTGCTATTGCAAATTCACTATACTGTCCACCGAATATATGTGAAATGCAACCTTGTCCAATAACCTTGTGTACAGCGAACCAAATTAGAGTACCAAAATCAGATTATTGCAAATGTTGTGACAGATGTATTGATCTAATACGTAAGTATATATTGAACTTCAAACTATATCTAATGCAACATACTATATTTTTTATTTTTAAATAAAAATTACATATAAGGAATTATGAATGAAGAAAATTCTAAAGTAAAATATCATCACATTCATGTATTTTCATAAGTACTTGTAATGTTTAATGACACTTTTCACATATGACAGTATGTAACAGATAATTCAAAATTCTTTTCTTGTTCCAAAATCTTATTTTAGTGATTCATAGCTTTCAGGGATGTATTTTTTAAAGTAATATTAAAATTATCATTAAATTCTCTTAAATTATGATATTTTAAAACGTTATCTTTTCAATTTTTGAAACAAAAGGAATATTTACACTAAGTAAGGAAATTTGAAATTAATAAAATTATATAAATATGTAAAATCTTGAGACCATATTATAGAAATATCTGCTTAAAACTTAAATTCAAGGAAAAATATTAATTAATTTAGTTCTTATTTTAAACATTTTTTGAGAAATGAGAGAAATTACATGAATATGTACATGGCAAAATAGATCTTAAATATGATAATCTAAAATTTGGTTTATTAATTTTTCTGTAGTTCTTAAGCATCTAATCATAATGTTCACATAATTTGATAAACTTCATTAAATACTAAAGAATAATTTTAAATTCAGACTGCTTTTGCAGACAAACATTAAAAATCGGCCAGGAAAAAAAAGTATTTATATTTTTAAAACCTCCATTTAACTCACATTATATGCATTTTCTTACTACGCTAATGGTAAACTTCTGTACTTTAATATTTATATAAATTTAAATAATAATATTCAATGTATGCCATGGTTCATCTCTTGGGAGCATACTTTTATTACATTTGTATTTATATTAATTCTTTTTTTCAGATTTTATTGAAAACATGACATTTGAAAACTTTTTTTTGTAATTTTTTAAGAAGTGTGATAAATATAAATCTTTTGAACTGAACATTTAATACGGAAATTACAAGTTTAAAAATTAATATCATTGTGAAATATTAGGTTGGGGAAAAAGAAATCCATTATTTTTACGTAAACTTTTTGTAACTTCTTTCAGATTCGCTTTGTAATAAGGTTTAAAACAGTTTTCATGTAGATTTTTAGGTCTTATGCGAAGCTATGAATGCTGACATGCTGTCAAGTTTGATTATTTTTCATATTTTATAGACATTCTCAACAATGTTGTATCCATGCAAGGTGCATCGTTAGCATCCAAATACCCAAACGGAATCGACGAAACCAAAATTGTGCGTAACTGGTTGTTACAGTCATATATAGGACGATAAACACCTTTCACAATTTTAGCCACCTGGTTAGCATTTTCGCCATTATAAAAGAAAAACTAAAATGTATCGAATTTTCTGTTTGTTGTCTTCCAATTTTGAAACCTTGTACTCGTAACTGAATTAATCAAACAAAAAACCGCAAGAGAATATTTTAGTGTCAAATGTCACCTTTCCAATGAGCATAAATTTGAAATTGTTTGATACATACCTCATGAGATAGCGATCACTACAGACGTCTACCAAAAAAATAATGGATAACTTTTTCCCCAAACTAATATAATGTTGACATCCAGTGAAAATAGCTAAAAAAAAGGTTTCACAAATAAGTTAAAATTATAAATTTACTTCTCAGTGTTTTTCTCTTCAGGTTCTAAAATAAAATAAAACTAAAATAGCTTTCGAAAAAGAAATACAATATTACTTTTTTCTATCAGAAAATACAAAAAAATACAAAATACCATTACGTCACTTCAATTATGGAAATGAAATTTAAGCATACTGGGTATATTGAATGAGAGTAGAATTAAATGTGTTTTCATCTTGCCTTTTAAAATTAAAAAATCATATGCGTCATGAGTTATATATATATATATATATATATATATATATATATATATATATATATTAAATAAGTAATATAATAATAATAAGTAATATAGTAATATAATATATTAAATAAATAATTAAGTAATAATTTATTGGTGTATAAATTAATTATTATCTTTTTGTTTTAGAGCTTGGTGGACATTGCGGCACATTCTTCATTAAAGGCCTTCAACCACCCTCACAGTGTGCTCCAGGCTTAACCTGTGATCCAAAGTTTGCTAAGTGTACTATAATGTAAAAACAGTGTAACAGCTAAAAAAAATGCTCAAACTTCAATAATGTTAAACAATAGTAAAATGTAAATGTATTATATACCTATTTGACAAATTAATGTTTAAAATTTATATAAAAACAAGTTCTTTTAGAATATTAAAATGTATCTGAATCAAAATGTATGTCATTATTAATAGAAACTTGTATTTTTATTTATTTCTACATTTATATCAATTTCCTTACAATATCAATGTTTAAGGTAAATGTAAAAATTATAAAAACTGTAATGGAGAGCCAATAAAAATGAAAAAAAAGTACTGAAAATATTTGTTATTAATTTTGTTTTACTATTTTTCAAAGATCTATGAAAACTAACATCATGAATTTAGATTATTTCTTTCTACAATTATTTATTGATTTACAGGCAAAAATGTAATACTCAAGCTGTAATAAGTTTATTTAAAATTTCATTTCTCATTAAAAATATTGACTTGCTTTCGTAAATAAGTACACTGCTAGCTACTCAAATTGCAACACCAAGAAAGTCAATAGATAACACAACGAAATTTATTTTGTTGATAAAATGTTGACCAAGTATCAAAAGAATAAATTTATAGTCGTCTGCAAAAAGTGTTTCCTGCCAAATTCAGTCGCTAGAGTAGCCATCATAGTTGGAGATTATCGCTGCCACACGTCTCTACATTGATTAAAAGAGACTTTGGATGCGCTCTTGGGGTTTAACAGACCAAGCAGGTACCACACGTTCCGAAAGTTGATCTGGTGTAGAAGCTGAAGATAGAAAATGGGTAAATCATTGAACAATCATGCACCACACGTTTTCTATTGGTGAAAGATCCGGAGAGCTAGTCAACTGGGGAAGCAATAGAATCTGCCGATTGACGAAAAATACTTGGACAATGCGTGCCACGTGTTGTCATACATTATCCTATTGAAATATGGCTATGGGCAAGCCCTGAAGATAAGGAAGAACACCTGGTTCCAATACCTTAGAGGTGTAGCGCTGACTACTTAGTGTATCAGTAGGTACCACCAAATACTATTATACCATAGGTATTAAAGTACCACCAAATACCATTATAAATAGTGCCGGACCAGTGTGGTGGTGCATAATGCAGTTATTCAGCACCTTCTTTCTCCATGATACCTACAGACTCGAATGTGACCATGTAAATGTAGCAGACAGAAGCGTGACTCGTCAGTATAGATAATTAATTTTATTCCATTCTTCAGTCCACATTCTTCTTTTATTGCACTATTTCTGTGGAGATGTCTGTAGTTCTGAGTCAAGAGCAAACAAAGCAATGAACATCTTACGGACAGACAACTCTGTTGTAAACGATGCCGAATGGTACGCACAAGCATTGAACGATGCGTTAGAGACTGAATATTCTGTGCTATGGTTCTTGATGTTGCTGAGCTATCCATCACTGTCATGTGCACAATTTGCCTGTCGTCACTATAACTGTTTTACTGGGGTGGACGCGATCAAACATGACTTTTCGTCGTATTCTCTTGTATCCAACGATCACAAATCCGCATTACAGTTGTTTGCTTTCTTCCAACACGGCTATTTCTTTGAAAGATAATCTACAATCTCAGTAGGCCACTATCCTTCCTCTGTCAAACTCGGATCCTTGATCAAAAAATAATCACTGTTTTCTAAAAGTCATAATTAAAAGATTTTTTTTTTTTTTTTTT
>JAPDSC010125680.1:0-27000 GCA_026290005.1 Latrodectus geometricus
ATACTTCAATGAATTTTCTTTCTTTACTTTCAGAAAATAAGTTTAGTTTTACTACTTTATTTTTAGAAATTTCCTTATTATTTTTCAATTTCATACAAGAAAATCGAAGATTAGCTGAAGTCGAAAAATCACATTAAAAAACCAATCTAAAATGTCTCAGCTTTAAGTAAATTATTGATTAAGTCATAACATTTGTTTGAACATTTTTATAATATTTTTTTTCAATAGCTTCGTCAAGCTTTATGAACAATGATAATAAAACTCTAGAAATTAATAATAACAGCACAAATAATATACCACAAACGTTTTCTTCCTAGTATTTGACGTTCATTATATTATGAGCAGATTTGAATTGAAAAATATCATGAATTTTATTTCGTTATTCATCTTTTGAAAGATAATTCTTGGATACTTTGCGGCACATTAGAACCAAGTAGTTTAAAGAATAATTTTTTCCCAACACTATTTAGTTGTTATATATTTCATTTTAGAAAATTCTTCAAATTCTTATTCTTAACCATAGTATAATTACGATATTCTAGAATTTTATCAAGTATATATGGATTTCTATTGTATCTTCAAATTTTCAATTTCTTGATTGTAACCAGTTTGGATTGATATTAATAGATATAAAATTTTATTCAAAAATTGTACTTTTTAGGAAAAGGCAATAATTAATTCTAATTTAACTATTTTTGATTATATTGTTAATTTTGTTATGTCTCATAATATTTAAAAATAATTTTATAAGACATACTGTTTCCGAATTTTGAGCAAAATTAAAAAAAATCTTTCATTTAATGAGTTATTTACAAAGTTTTGCTATATGATCACACAACAATTACTTTTACAACACACTGAAAATGAAAAATTGTAATATAATTTATTAGTTACTCAGTCATTTCAATAATTCTCTGCTTTCACTACTACTCGGTGGAATACTGAATTGACATACGAGTCAATTCACTACTACTCTGCTTTGCTTTATAATAATTATATCATTTCTTTTTTAAATATTTAAGCAATTATTTTAAAGGCACACTCAAATGAAAAGAAAAACGTTTTTTTTATCACAGTTGTATTAATTTTCATAAATTTAAGCATTTCTTTGAGCACCATTTTAAGCATTTTTCTTGTGTAAAAAAGTTGTTCTAAGCACAAATATGAAAATCCATGGAAGAAATACTTTATAAGGAGACTGACTATATGTCATCTACAGAATGTGACAGAGCTTATAATTAAATTTAAGTATCAAAATAGTATAAAAAAGAGGTACTGACCAGAATGACATAAAAATTAAAGACATGTTATAGAAAAATGGATGGAAATTATAGGACATCAGAATAAAAATATTTTCAAATTTTAGCAGTGGAAGCTACTGTAAGAGCGAGAATATGCAAATGAAATTCCCTATCATGGTCACGACTTGTTGGTATAAAACGATGGGTATACGTCTTTTCTACATTTGGCGTCTGAAAAGTTTGTCACAATTGTATCAATAAAGAATTATGCTCTGCATTTAAATAATTTTTTTTACAAGAACGATGGCTCTGCATCTTTAGCTCTGCAAAAGTTCTTGTTGCACCATAATGCTTTCCTGTACCTAGCTTTGTGTGGGGATCTACCAGTTAGATGGAAGCAGTCGAAGGGGCGTCTTTATAACTCAGTTGCCCAAGCAGAAGACCCATTAATACTTGATTTTATGTAACACCTCCCAGGGGTATTATTTCACTGCTCTGCAGAAGTTCCGGACACTCAAAGGCATGAAAAGAATCATTGGTCTAATGACTGTAAATGATTCAGAAATTCAAAAATATAGGTTTTTCTGATGTGCAATTTGGTAGAGTGAAACATCAATTGATTTGACACCTATTGAAGAAGTGATCATAAAATGTAGGAGGAGTCGAGGGGCTGTGTGCACTCATGTAATACTCGAAGAAATGTCAGACCACTTTCATGCTCACGAGAACGGTGCATAAAATTCTGTGAAACATCCTTATTGTATTCTATAAAAAACTACTACTATGAATGTTTAAGAGTGCTTTCGGTTGACATGAAAATAAGAGAAACACATGCTTTAGAATTTCTAGCTCCCATGGAAGTAGACAATCAATGGCCGAACAACATTTTGTGAACAGACAAAACAAATTTTCATCTGAAGGGATCTGCCAATCATTAGAATTGCCAAATATGGTCAACATACATACACAAGTAACGGCATGGGCAACTCCCGGATTGTACCTTAAGTTTAATGGGTTTTGGATAACTCGCCTGTCATCAAACGCCTCGTAATTATGATTTACGGTCAGGTAACGAGGCCATACCTAAGCTGACAACCTCCTCTCCACATCTATGCCACACCATCGGAATGATTTTGGACATCATAAACTAAAGTGGACTTTTCTCACCCATAGAGCTCCAGCAACACAGTGAGAAAGAATGTCCTCACCCATCCAACCACTCTCAGTGGAAGTTATGCATCACTTTTCTGTTCTTACGAGAAGCGGTGTGAGGCTGTTGAGTCCAATATGAACAACAAATAATCCACTTGTAAATCAACTTGTACTTCACTCTGTAATTGGAATCAGGGCATCATTTACAATATGAGTATATTTTTTCGAAAAGAAAGGTGCTTACAGTTTTATTACCCATAATGTCACTCGGAGATACGATGAGTATCTTGTGCATAACCATAGCAATTTAGCTCTTCAACAGAGTCGATGAATAGATACGATCATTTTTATATAAGATGGCGTTCTTCCTCACTTTGTAAATTCTGTGAAGCAGCTGCTGAAGCGGTGTTTCGGAAATGATAGAAATATCAGCCATCGTTTTTCTAAAGCCTAGCTGTTCCAATCACTTGATCTTAATCCATATACTTCTGGCTATTGAGACCTCTGAAAAATGTTCATCTCTTTTCTTAAATTTAACTGAGCTAAAAGCAAGCATTTTGCAACACATTCTATGCTAGAATTTGTAGGCTCTTCAATTAGTTGTGGAACATGTTGTTCATCGATTTTAACTTGCTTAAAAATGCGGAGGACATCACATTAAATATATTTAACGTCAGTCTCATAAAATGTAAAAAGTGAATTGATTTGTTGAATTTATTTTGGCTTCAGGACAACTAAAAAACGATTTTCCCATCTGATGTGAAGTGACGTCTCCATGGTTGTTTGGCTTACATAATAACAGTATCACATCTATACAGTCATACTACTGAAGAATACATTTGATTTAACGTGTAGTTTCATTTTAGTCATAGTTTTACGATTTATTTTCCAGTTGTAATAGAGGCAGCATAAATTTGGAACACTTTCTTTGTCATGCCAAACATATACTCCATCTTTAATTCTTTTTTGTAGAGCTTTGAAATTTAAATTATAATCTTTATTCTGTATAAGCGCAGAATTCAGTATGAAAGTGCTTGACTCCATTTTCAAATATTTAATTTACACATTCTAAATTTCATGATTTTAGTATTTAAATAACTTCATTGATTATTCAATATCAAACAAATTTATAATTTTTTTAGAATAAAGCATTTGTGAAATATATAATATTGATTTAAATTCAACATTTTTTAAAAAAAACTTAATTTAAATCTATTGTTATGTCAATAAAATTTGCCTGTAATCTTACCTTTACATTTTGCTGTAGCTGCATCGTATCTCCCTTCTACTGTATTACAGTAGCAAAATGCTTTTTGTGCCTCGACATCATATTTACAAGTTGTATAATTATCTTTCGGATCACACAATGGATTCAATTTATCTTCACACTCATCGATTATTTCACAGAATGAACCACTAGTTCCTGGCAGGCAAATGCACACATGTTGCAAGCACAAACCTCCGTGTTTGCAAGGGCTAGTTTCATTGCAAATTTCTGAAGAATAAAATGAAATGATATAATTTATTAATCACACATCACTTTCGATATTAGAATTTTGAGTTAAAAAGATCTGAAATTACCAATGTATTAAATATTAACTATTTTACTAAATTAATATGTCAGAGTTAAAAATGTGAATACAATATTGTAAATAATAAATATGTTATATAATTTTATTAGAAATATTTTTATTATCAATGAACACAGTATAATATCATTCAATTTTCTAATTACAGTAAAAAATAGGCATATTTATAGTCTAATTAAGAATATATGATCATGACAATTGGACATATTTATGACCTAATTATATATGATAATGAAAAGTTATACTTTTCATGATCATATATTTGTTATGTAACTATCATAGGAGTTATACACTTAAGTTTTATAATAGTATACATTGTTACATATTTAAGTTTTATATAGTTAACAAAAGTTTTTTTGACAGGAATAAGAGATTATATAATAAAGTATAGAAATAAGAGATTTGATGATAATTTGAATATGGAAAGAGTCATTAACCTAGAATATTTTGATTTTTCTATTCTGTTAATTTTTATTTATTTAACATCTAAAGAAAAATTGTGCTATATAAACAAATTGAGTCAAAATATCAAATAATTTCTCTTGTTTCTGTAAAATAGATAGATTTTCAAATATTTAATACATTTTTAAGTTTTTTTCTTAGAGTGTGCATAAAAACAGGTATTTTTTTCCATATCTCGGATTAAAAAAATATCAATTGTGTGGCGCACATTCAATAATATTTCTATCATTGTAAGACAAATTTTAAATGCAATGATGATGCAATCTTTTCAAACTCTTTTCTGGATTTTTAAGAAATGATTGTTATTAAAAACTTGTTTTAAAGCTGAGAAACTTCAAAATTTTCAATATTACATAAAATTCTGTAAGTTTCCAATATTATTTTAATTAAATCATAATAATCATTATTTCTGTACAACTTTAGATTTTAAATCAAACATTAATTAATATGTTTTTTATAATTGATTTTTTAGTTATTTAAAAACTTGAGATTTAATTAAAATTAACATTGCATTAAGTTTTAAAAAATAAATGAATATGAAATAAAAACTAAAAAATTATTTAAAAGTATTATGTATTTGCCACTTGTTAAGTTGCAATTAATCATATTTTTAATATTCAAAAGAAAACTTTTTATGCTATTATTAGTTTATGTAACAGTTTTTATGATGCAAAAAACTGAACGATTTTAATAACCCCTGTTTTTTACATTTATCTTATAGCTCCGATAAGTTAAGTTCATCAGAAAAAAAGCAAAAAATTGAAAAACAAGAGTTATAGAAAATTATGAATGGAAGAAATTAAAGTAAAATAAAAAATTATATTGATTTAAAAATGTTATGTATGCTTTAAAAATGTGTGATTGGAAAGATATTGTTGTGAATTATTTTAATGATATATAGGAAAGGAATTGTGTTATTGGAAAATTTATAAGAAAGGAATATTATGTATAATTTATTGACTTAATATGAAAGTTTATAGAAGAATTATAAGAGATAGAGATTTAGCATGGAAAAGTTATAATGTAAATTATTTACCGACACAGTTTCCATATTGTCCAGGAGCATAGCCTGTTTCACAAATACATGTTTTTACCGTTTTATTCATCTCACAGGAAATAGAGTTCGGACCACAATCACATTCTAAAAATAAGAGAAAAAAAATTATTTAAATCGAAATTTTCTATGGGGATTGAAATAAATTTTGCAATGAGTAAATTTCTTCAGTAAGTTTTCAAAATTGTGTTTAACTTAATACATTCATATTATTTACACTGAGAATAGAGTCTCATTAGTTTTAGTTTAAAGTAAAAGCCAAAATAAATTGGAAAAACAATTATAATCCAGCTTTCAACAAGTCTCTTCTTATTACCGATACAATCTGAAGTATAATCGTTATAAATGACGCATCTCTTAGTTAAGTGTCAAAAGTTATAATGATTATGCTAATTTTCAAAATTTCTAAGAATTAATTATCATTTGTAATTTGCTATACAATAGCTACTGTTCGATTCTACAAAGTGATAAAATAAGTGTATTTAAAAATATAATATATCATTAATATATAGTGTTTATATGTTTATGGTTATTACTGAACAATATTGATGAGCCTTATATAGGATTTTTTGCAAAGTTTACGGAATCTTTACGAGTGCAACATGAGAAAACCTTTTTATTTAATTTTATTTGTACACATATGAGTTATAGTTTAGGATTAATTTGTGCTATGTTAAATAAATAATTAAATTTAACTGCATTAGTTTATCTTTGGAGAGAGTTTATAGGAACACTATGAGAACTTCCAAATATAGAAATAAATAACTTTCTTTGTAGAAGGATTTCTTAAAAATTATAAATATCCCAAAACGCGCATTTATTCCGGAATCTAAGTAAGATAGATGAATTTTCTATAGTGATTTAAAGAAAAAACGTAATCCAGTTAAAAGAAAACAGCAAGACTACTTGAATATGCAATTCATATCTAGTAATAAATATTATTATTCATATTATATATTCATTAGTAATAAATATCTGACCATCATTACCAAAATACGTTGACATAAGCTTAAAATAAAAAAAAATATTTTTCGAAGTCGCTTTTATGGAATATTTTGCATGTAATTAAATGTTTTCATGAGTAGTTTTATAAATAATAAGCCAAAGTTTTTTCTCCTAGTTTGCTTTAGTATTTAAAAAAATACTTGAAAAAATACTAATTAAAAGAACAAAGGTATTTTTAATTTATTTTATTTTTTATAAATTTATTTTTAAAGCAAAGAAAAGCACACTGTTTTATATTTATTATGAGGCAATAACTGTTGTAAATGTTGTGAGAGGCTATATCTGGTTTTCTACCTCACACAGTTAACCTTGAATTTTACAAATTTGTTTTAAAATAGCAATTAAATAAAAAAAAGAAAAAATAATTTATGCACATAAATTTAAAATGCACATAGATTTTTTTTTTTGAATACACTTTAAGTTAAATGAATGACTTACCTTGCGTAGAACTCAATTTTTATGTGTAAATATTCTAAAATTTGCAATTTTCGTAAGATATAGTAAACTTTTAATGTATATTTTGAGCAATATTTTGTTGAAGACACTACTAAAAATTAAAATATAAGAAATATTATGTTATTATTTAATAAAAAAATGTACTTTGTTATTTTATGTTAAAAATGTTTTGAGGCTATTTTGCATTTAGTTTACTATATTATGGGAAAATATAGATATGAAAACCAAATTCAGTTATTCATTGGTATTTAATGGTGCCCTTAATATTTATTTTTATTTCTTAACTAAACTCCAAAAGATACATTGTATCTTGAGACGTTGCATCCTAGATTCACCTATAAAATAACTAAGATTATTTGTGAGTTCATCACATAAAATTTTTTTATTGGTTAAAATTAGAGACGTATTCATATAAGGGAAAATGAAATATTGTTTTTAATTTTGATATTAAATATAGTTCTATTCATTTTCAATACTGTTTTTGCATAAATGATTCAAAATACTTCTGATCAATAAAAACTAAAGTCTGAAGAAATTATTCAAACCAAGTGAAATATAATGAACTATTGTGGGAATATTATGCTGGGATAGTTAATAATTAAACTTATAAAATAAAGAAAACTAGATAATAATTAATAATTTAGAATAGCATTATATACAATCACACATTGTGGAATGATACAAACTTGGACATAAAATGAATGAATATAGCTGTTTGTAAGAATTCGAAATGATTTATTGAGACATTCTTCATGCTGCTTCTAGATATTTAATAAAACTCGAGTACATTTTAAGCATATTTCAAATTTCAAGCAAACAATTGCTGCCTACAGAGACTGCCGATATCAATACAAAAAATTCATTCAATGTATCGATGCAACCAAGCAACAATTATACGAGAGAAGCGGCGAGATTCAAGATAGAACAATTAACAAAATGAACAAAATCCTTTTCCCACTAACACATTTGGAAATAGGCTTATCCATCTTCAAACGTTCTATCAGACGTTCACTGATAAACATCTTAAACATTAATAATGTAAACAAAATGTGTTTATTTAATTTTTTAATATAATAGGATTTCAATAGGAAAAAAAGTCAACACATCTTCTATGGAAACTATTCAAAACCGATTACAGTACTGTAGAAAAGATTTCAGTTTTTCTATACAATAGTCAATTTAATATTTCATTATTAATGCATATAACAGCTAGCATATTTCTGAGATTTTACTCAATCTTCTGTTCATCTTAACCTTCAGATCCGGTTTTAATACTTCAATCGAATGAAGAAATATTACTCGAAATACTCAAAGTTTCTTTTTATTTGACCAAATTTCAACATTTTTCCGAGCTATTTTTTCTGTGTTGACCTTTTTCCTAATGAAGAAGAATTGGTGAATGGATTACTCAAAGAATAATTACATCTGGAATATCAGATAAATTTTGGATACATATATCAGCAACATATGGGCAACTATTCCAAACACACTGTAAGATCTTAAAGAATATTTCATTCTGTAGAATAGGGTAAAGCAACAATTACTGCAGGTTGGCAGTCAACAAATGCTACTAAATTAATCATTTTATTTTAATCTCACAAAAAACTACATTTTTAATAAATTGATAATTACACTATGTGCAATCTCTTCAATAAATTTGGCTTTCATATAGTCTGAACATTTTGATAGTGTATCTTCAATAACCCATAATATAAAATGACTTCAGCTTTGCCCTTTTAGGGATAGTGAGAATGCATTTTCTTATTCTTAAACATGCTACCTCTTTATTCTTAAATACGCTAGTTTGAACGTACTATCAATATGGATTTTTAAAATATTTTATTATGGGATACATCGGAGCACAGGTACTTTAAATTTAAACCATTAAATAATAATTGATTCGATAAAATATAATAATTTTTTAAATTTAAAATTTACAACTATTAAAAGAATTGTTCATCATAAAACCAAATGCCTTGTACCAAGTTTCAATTTATAACTTTAATATTTAGGTTAATTCAAATAAATCTTGGAATAAATGTTAGTATAAAGATAATCTCAAAGATTTTCATTTTGATACAATTATAAATAATTTAATTGCATAGTAGTAAATAATTAAATTGAATAATTGTTTTTAAAATTTTACACTTTTATTCCGTAGCCTATTATACTAGAAATATTCAAAGTAAATTCTTTGACCTCTGTTTTTATTACATTAAAATTGTTGCACATTAGGCAGATTTTTATAGTAAACAAATAATCTAGTTATGCTGAATTTAAAAAAAATATAAAATTAAATGAAAAATAAGGTAAAATAAAAATAAAAAGAATTATAAGTAAAAAATGTTGTCAATATAAAATAAAAATCAAAGTTAAGCTTGAAAATTAATTTTGACCTACTTTTGTTGGCACTTTCATGAAAAAGATCTTCTGAACCATTAATATCATTTGATCTTAAATTGTGATTTGCTTCGGCATTGATTTCTTTGGCTAAATTTACTTTAAATATATGGTCAGATGAGACAAAACATATTGATAAAATTAGAGTAGAAATAACTAAAACAATTTTATAAGAAAACATTTTAAAATTTGAGTATTTTTTGAACAATTATAATAATGTTATTTCGATGGAATCCTTTATCATATGAAATCTCAGTTCAATTGTTACATTTCAGAAAACATAATTTATGTTATGAAAAACGCTTGTCGAGGTCCTCTATTTTATCTGAAAAAAAAAAGGGTATTGTGTGACAAGATAATGAAGCTGATAATCACCAAAATTTATCGATTGGCTTTTTTTCATGAAAAAAATTTCATACGTTACTCTAAATTACTATCAATAAATGTAGACGTTTGTTTCATTTAAATAGTAAAATAAATATTATTAACAATTTTGATAATTTTCCGAAACAATAATTGTGAATATTTTTCTGTAAAAATGGCAAAATTCATCAACATCATAAAGATGCTTCCCTTTAACACAATGCACAGTCTTTGATAGTATTCTTAAATCTTGTATGTTAGATTTCACAAAATACTTACATAGCCACGTGTTATTAGGTGGTATACACATAAAAAGTATTATTATGTTAATATAAAATACCCAGAACAATGATTACAATGAAGGAATTAATATAAGCAAATAGCTTTCAAATAAGAAAATTATGCGAGAAAACTTTAGAGAATTGCAGTGCAAAAGGAATGCCAATTTCTATTAATTGTATGGTTTTTCATATTTATTCCTATTTGTTAAAAATTGTTTGTTAACAATTTGATCATAAAATGTTTTAAATGTATGTCCCTTATAAGTTTTCAGCTGTATCTATATTTCTTTAATATTGTAATTGACATTATTTTCATTGCCTAATGAATGAAAAATTTCATTGTTTCTAAATTGAGTGTAATTTTAATATCTAATGAACATAATTTCAATAATTAAGTATAAAAGAGACATGTTACATTTTAGAATCAAATCTAAGTTAAATTGGGTGCAAATCGCTTCAGTGGTAGGTAAAAATATGCAAAAAAAAAAAAAGAAAAAAAAACTTGCCAGAATAATCAACAATGGTTTCATGTCGTAATGTTTCGTAATTTTTGGTTTTTACAATACATAATTTAAATAATAAGGATTTTTTAAATGATGAAAAAACAGTGGTATAAGAAGTCAGAGTTATACATGGTTGCAAAATTTGCATACAAGTGGGGATTGAAGAAGCTAAAGGCATTTACGAAATTGATGGGTGCAGTAGGAATTTGTGATGCAATTTCAGCTGCTATTGTGAACCTAAGACTGAATAAATAGGACTTTCCTATCAACTATTGCAAATTTAAGTTCCGTTATATTTTGAATCCTGTGGGAATGATTAAAACGTCAATATATCGATTGGCCTGTTTTTAATTAGTAAAGAATAATATTCACAGATGAATTAAGAATTTCAAAAACCCGATTTCCATCGTGGGAAGCATAAGACGATCAAAATTAGCCTTGAAACATCTCTGAACACTAAAAATTCAGTGATTCATGGTCTGTTCAGTGATTTCATTGGGAAATCATACCAATCTACATATTTATAGATATGATTTTGTGGTAATTATGAATGCTACAGTTTAATTCTTCCTATTTCACACAATGAAGGGTAATTCACATTAGCATAGATATGTGCTTGTCAAAAGTTACAGAAATATTGAGGAAATTACTTTCATGAATGATCAGAATCCATTTAAAATCATTAGAATATTCTTGATCATAATAGGTCTGCATGTTTAACATTCCAGACATTTTCATAGACTTTTAATGAAGGAATAGCAATTAATTGACTTTGAATCAGTTAATTCCTTCATGTAAAATTAACAAACTATTGTAAATTTTATAGACAGGTATAAGACTCACAAACCGTCTTACGTCATTTATATTTGTTAGTTTTAATACAATTTTTTTTTTATAATTCCAATATTATAACAGCTTATTATTTAAAAAAAAATCGCGATTATTTATTTTTTTTTGTCCTTTGTTATATATCTTACCTAGTTTTGTTTCATGAATAAACTTTTTTGATACATTAATTATTTGTCTCCTACTAATTAAAGTAATAATTATTTATTTCCTCACAGTTTATCACATTTAATGGATTTTCGGGATTGATTAAACGAATGATCACATTATGGGTTAATATGTTTGGATTTCTAGAAATAAAGTCCATTGCTTATCAATAGTTATTTTATTTATCTCAAAACTTAAAACAATATACAAGGCGTTTATTGTGATGGCAATAGATTGTGTTTTAGATATCAATCAAAAATATTTACACTAACTTTTAAAACAAAATTTAAATTAAAGTAGGTATAACCCACAACAGGTTATACCAACTTTAAAAAAATTTTAAAGGTCTTAAAAATTTTATTAAATTAACAAATGTAATAAGAAAGTAAAATTTATGTTTGCCTCTGTTTCAATTAATCGTTTTCATACACAGTAATTTAAAATCAAAGTATACCATTTTAATTTTATAATCGTGTTATTTAAGCTAAATGCATGTTAACTTGATGCTACTCAAATATACATTTATAAGTAAAAAAAAAAAAAAAAAAAAAAAAAACTTTTAAAAAAGAATAAAATGTGTATCAAGAAAATATCTATACTTAATTTATAAATTCATGTTAATTATGTACATTGTACTTATTAAGTAATTGCTTCGATGTGTACCTGACAGGTAACGAAAATTAAATAATTGTGTAATGATAACATTATGTGACAATTTGAAATTTATAGAACTTAAAATAAATTATTGATTACTATGAAGATAAATTTATAAGCAAGATAATTATTTAATTGTCGCTTTCACACGTTAAACAACTGTAAATAAAATTGCAATAAACTACAAATAAAGCTACTATAATCAAATGCCAGGGAAAAAGACGCGCTTTAGTTAATATTTTTATTGATATTACTTAAAAGAATATAAAATTAATCGATTAAAAAGGTATGAAATATTTTCCTCGATATGAACTTAATAACTATCATAAAACTTTTAATGACAATTTCTGAGCAAAATAATAATTTTATCTTCTTTAACATGATGTAATTTAAGGAAATCAATAATCAGCATCATTCTTTAAAGTATAAATATTATGCAAACATATTTTTAAAAAAATTAAATTATATGACAATACATACTAAACTGTTACCTGGTATACAATATATCCTTTAAATAAATTGATATCTTATCAGGTACTAAGGAATCAAAGTGATAAGAATCGTTGATGAAAAAACCAATTCTTTTATTATCAATAATCTTTTAAATCTGTGTGTATGTAAGGGGGTGAAACAATATTTTCAGGTGCAATTTACTTACTTGTCAACAACAATAGATATGCACCGGTTAAAAACTTTTCTTTTATAATTAGTTAACGTGTAGAAAACATTACTATCTTTTTACAAAAATGTTTCATAGAAAATATTTTATTACCATCTGTTTATTTTTAAACTTTGCTTACGTTTTACAATTTGTTTCGTGTTATAAAGAGAAATCATTTCAAGATTTGAATTTTAAATTAAGAAAAGACTTTTCAAATTTAGAAGCTGCAGAGGTGGTGACTCAAGATGCAAATAACAATAGTAAGTACCAAAATTCAAAATTTATTATTTAAAGATGTATCTAATATAAATACGTAAGTTATGCATGTGAATTTGGGAAAACATTTGTTAGCATAATTATATTTAAAGATCCTAGGTCCCTTTCAGGTATGTATATGAAAGTTAATATTGTAGAATGATTGAATGTCGACCATTTTATGATAAGCTGGTTGTGGAATAAATTTCTTGTTGATAATCCAATCTCTCGAAAATATATCCCAACAAATCAAAAATCAAAGAATCTTTCTATTGATAATCAGTCTTAAGACTTAATATCAACATATCTGTCACCCCAATTGAACTTAAATTTGTGCTTATTTCATAAAATTATATAAAAGTAGTAGAATGATGAATAGGGATAAAGGAGACTGTATTGTCCTCTTCAGTGAGAATGATTGTTTTGACAAGTCCTAATTAGCTTGAAGAAGTGGTATTTTTTATGTTTTTTCATGTCATTAAAAGAAATTTTGATGTCTTTCATTTGATATACACGAGGTAGGTATCTTTCTTCCAACTTTCTTTGAGAAATTCTTCATGGATTTATAACTACTTCATGTAGTCACTGGTGATTGCTACAAAAGTTGTTACACATGAATCATAAATATGCATTTAGTCGAAACTTCTTGAGAACTAAAAAATTTTATGATTTCACAGAAAGGACTTTCTTTATATCATGCACAAAGAAAATTTTTCCAAAGTTATCAATATTTTGGTTTTAGAAAAAATTTAAAATCCATAGTGTAGTTTATATTTGACATAAAAATAAAAATAATTAACCAAATGATAGTTTTCAAAAAAAATATCCTTTTGTACTTTAATGCAATCATAAACCTAAAAATATCGTTATAAATGTCTTGCATTGAATATTTTGTAATATGCTTTAAGATTTATAGAACATATTTTAAATAAAATGACGTAGAAGTATTAGAACAATATTATTTTTCTTTAAAAATAATAATAAACACATTATGAAATATAGAAACCAATACATTCATTTAAAAATAACTTTAGCCATCAGATCCAACTAGAAAAAATATCATTCATGAGCATTATTACATTAAAAATTAAATATCAATAATGAATGTATATGTACACGATTACTTGCATTCAAAATAAATAGAATGAGCAAAGAAATTTATGCATGCATTCTATATTAATTTTCATTTTAATTAGTAATTAATTAATCACTATTTCATAATTTATATATACTGTGTGAAATTTGCAAACATTAAATTAATTAAAGTGTTGTAAGAGTTGAGTTTATTTATATTTAATAAATATTATAAAGACAACGTGGTTAAAAACTTTTGTTTTTATTATTTCATTGAATTTACTTTATTGCATTTTAAGGAGGTAATATAGAATAAAAACAACCATATACTTGGAATTCAAAATTTACCTTAAAATATAAATATTTTAAAAAAATCTCCTATTTTAATGGTAAGATCACAATATTAGTACTATAAAGATCAAAGTTCATGAATGAGATTATTATGAAGTTTTGCGTTGTCCAGCATTTCATTTGAAGTTGAATTTTCGAATTATTTCCGAATTTTTTTCTTTGCAATGCGTCAATACTATAATTTTGTATATAAATTCTTTCAAAGAGCAATTTGTAAGCATTTGAAAAAGCTTTTCAGCAACCTTGTTATGTTAGCAAACTGCAATCTAGAATACAAAATTAAATGATCTCAAGTTTTACCTGAATTAAAGGAATGTTTGAAATAACGAAATTCTAATGTTAAATTGCTTTTTCCTCACAAGAAACAGCTAACTACATCTAAAGAAGGAAATTTATTTATGTTACATAGTAGAAATAAAAGAAGAAATGTGTGTGATTATTACCATCAAATTCGTGGTATTTATATTTATCACAAAACTAGTTACACATTTATGCTAGAAACAGCAGATCAGAAGTCGAAATAGAATGATTGAAAATGAAAATAAATTATGCATTTTTCTGCTAGTAATGAGCATTATAATTTTTAAAAAATCATCAATAGACATGTAATTGAAGAAAGAAATATCAAAATTCCATTATTAAAATAATTTTTTTCCTAATAATTAATTCAACAAGTAAACACAATCATTTATAATTTACATCGAAAAGTAACTTTAAGAATGAAAAGAAATGTACAATGTAAATAGTCGCAATAAATCGCTTACAAGGAATTATATTTTCTAATAAAAGCCTAAGCTGACAAAAAATTATAATAATACTATTATATAATATATGAGATAACATCAATATGTTAATATTAAGCATATTGATACTGTGGCACAGATAATAGAGGAATTGCTATTTAAAAGTCAACAATTTTTAGTTCATAAGAAGTTTTACTTTTTAATATGATAATATATTTACAAATACTCTACTGCAGAGTTAAAATTTTTTGAAATTTTTATTAAATATGGAATTTTTAAAACTTTTAATAAGAAAAAAATTAATTTTCTTTCTGTATTTATAGAAATTTATTTTAATTACAGATAAAAAAAATATTTATTCATACTTTCAACCTTTAAAAAGGTAAAATATTTGTTATTAACTTTTTAATAGACTATTTTATGTTTGATATTAAAAGTTTTAATTATTAGAGGTTATATATTAGGTTGGGGCAAAAGAAATCTATTATTTTTACGTGAACTTTATGTAACTTCTTTTGGATTCACTTTGTAAAAAGGTTTAAAACAGCTTTAACGTAGATTTTTAGGTCTTGAGTGTTACGACTGCTGACATGCGGTTAACTTCGATCATTTTTGATATTTTATAGACATTTTCGACGATGCTGTATCCACATGCGAGGTGCATCTCTAACATCAAAAATATCCGAACGAAATCGACGAAACAAAAATTATACGTAACTGGTTGTTACAGTCTTATATAGGGCGATAAACACCTTTCATAATTTTAGCCACCTGGCTATATTTTTCTCCGTTACAAGAGAAAAACAAAAATGTATCGAATTTTCAGTTTGTTGTCTTCCATTTTTAAAACCTTGTACTCGTAACTGAATTAATCAAACAAAAAAACGCAAGAGGATATTTTAGTGTCAAATGTCACCTTTCCAACAAGCATAAATCTGAAATTGTTTGATCGATACCTCACGAGATATCGATCACTACAGACGTCTATCGAAAAAATAATGGATTACTTTTTCCCCAAACTAATATATAACATTTAAAGACATATTACTGCACTGAATTATATTTTTAACAGGTTGTAACTGTGGAGAGAAAGCGAAAAATTGTGATTACAAAGATGGATTAAAAATATGTATTTGCGAAAAAGGATTCACTCCTGGGAATAATGAAATTTGTACAGGTAATATGTAACATGATGTATAATATTTTTTATTTTCACTATGAAATTTATATTTATATTATTTTTCAAAAAATTGCTTTGTATTGTTTGCTTCAGACTCCAATTTGTGCACCCGGGTTTAAATATATTATTGATATATATTGATACATATATATATTTAAATATTTGATACATATTGAGGCTTAATTATTGAGAAACTTTCCTTGGGAAAGACTTTTAATATAAGATCTCCTTTCATATATGAAGAATATTTTTCTCACTTAATTTAGTAAAAAATATACTGGGATAAATCTTTTATTATATATATATATATATAATATAGGCTTTCAGAGTTCTAAAAGAGAATACAAAGTGGGAGAGAGCCGTATGTTAGTTGTATCAGTAGGGGGCATGTTGAAGGCATTGGCATCATTATGCTAAAACGATTTCTGTTTGAAATGTGGAAGAAAAAATACTGAGAAAGACAGATGAACATTAAGGAAGTCTATGAAATTGGGTTGCAACTATCAAATTGGAGATCACAACGGCAAAAATGATAGGTGATCTGAATAATCATCTACTGAACTATAATCGACTCATATAGTTCGAAGGGAATTGCATAAATAAAATAGCTGGAACAGAGCTACGATTGCAAGACTTTTTATGGTAGATGTAAATTGGAAATGAAGAGCAAACCTGGATTACTGATCAATGGAAACATGTTTTGTTTCTGATGCATCTAATTTCTCGATTACCCATCATGGAACAGTCTTACATGCCGAAAATTACCGCAGCCTACTATTCAGTTTTCTTCGTTGAGAGAAAAATAAGGACGGCCCTGAAAGATAATCCGCAATCTCGGTAGGCTGTAAACCTTTCTCTGTCGAATTCGGATACTTGATAAAAAAAATGATCGCTGTTTTTTACGAGGCATAATTGATCGTTTTTTTTTTTTTTGAAAAAAACTATAAGAAAAATATTACCGAAATTGAAATCGTCTAAATGTCCAAAGCTTAAATAGCGCTTTGAAGTTACGCCACAGGAGCGCGTAATGTGCGACTGCGCTGAAATTCTAATAATTTGTATATCTCACCTCGGCTAATGTATTTTGTAAATTTCATGTTATTTGCATGCTTCCTTCAGGGTGTTGCATTTACGGTGGCCAGCAGTGTATATGAATTTTCTTGAATCAAACTTTCAGTTAATATATTTAATTGAAATATATTATTCACACATTAAACGAAACTTTAATTTTTACTTGAAGCTAATTTTAAATCGCAAAATATTTTTATAAGAAATTTAATTTACACAAATCTGGTTCCTTACTGCTATATTTGGAAAAAATTGTCTTTGTCTTGAATTCAATACTAAGACAGTTGGGTTCATTTATCTTTAAAATTGTCCTATATATTACTGTTTCAATTTTCCATTAAAATTATTTGTAAGGTAACGATATAGAAATGAAATATTTAAATTCATAATATGAGTTTTGACAATGAATATGAATAAAAAATTTAATTTATATATTATTAAACAAGCTTTTTAATAATATTAAATGAATGAATTTAAAAAAGTTCAAACGTTCTTATTGCTTATGTGTACAAAATATTTAAGAAAATGAATTTGATGTTGCAATTGAAGTAAATTATATTTTTGTTGGTTAGATTTATTTGTGGATAATTTTACACATGAAAAATCTATTTGTAAATATTAACCAACAATTGAAATTTAATACATGAAATATTTTTTGAAAACTTTTAGGTATTGATACTTAGGGTAATTATTTAGATTACTATAGATATTTATTTTATTAATATTTTATGTTAATTTGGAACTTTGCTGTTCCTTTTATTTAGAGTATGGATATTTTTAGAATTTCATTGCTCCAGATTATGTTAAAAGTAGCTCTAAATAATAATTTAATTGAGTATTAAATGTTAATAAAATTAAGATGCAAATGTGAAAAAAATCACATTATATGTATTTATATATAATATTATATTTGTGTGTGAAATTCAAAAGAAATTTGAAGATAAGAACTTGTTAATTTATTAAAAATATTTTTATTTTATCTCTTATTCAACAACTTTCTTTTATGTGATCTATTTTTAAGCTATGTGCAATGATACGCATAAGTGCTTAAATGGAGGAACGTGCTATAATTCAGTATGTCTATGCCCACCAAGAACTACAGGATCATTTTGTGAAAAAATCAGAGTAAAATGTGAAAACCATACGTGGGAAATGAAGGCTCGGTATAGAAACTTGATGTGCTGTTGTATTAATAATGAAAATTCAACTGCGAAATGCAAGTATGATGTTGGGAATCATGATGCTTATTGTGAATGCCCAGAAAAAGATGAAGTATATGATGGTGATGCGCAAGTTTGCAAAAGTGAGTATCTAATAGAATTTAAAAAATAATTTTACAGCATACTTAAATGATTTTTTTTAATTTGAGAGTTAAATTTTGCTTAAGTTAAGGTTTGAAATATTTTTATTTTCAATTTAAAAGTTTAAAATACTTTTCCACACACAATAATTCTACCAAAGAAATTTAATGCTACTTAAATTAATATGAAGACATTTATTTAAATATTAGCAATGGTATCTTAAAATTTGGTTTGCAATTGATATTTCCCCACCATTATTTACTACGAATACCAGAATGATTGTTTATGAAACCATAAGTTTCCGCTATCTGCACAATTGGTAAAAATTATACCATTTTGTATAATAGGGTACTCATGTAAATTATCGTGTGAAATCATAGCCCAGAGTAAGTAGGTCTACATAGTTTAGAAACAGCAATCAAGCAGAAAATCTCCAGACTTGGCCTTTCATCTTCAGAGGCATTATTTCAAATGGAGAACAATAGCACAGGAGAGCCCTGGATTGTACTTTAGGATTAATGGGTTTGGAAAACTCGGTTATATCCAAGAGTCTCGAATTGAATTTTGAACCATGGCGATGTGACGAAGTCACATCTGATCTGGCAACCTTTTCTTCACATCTACGCAACACCATGCCACACCAGAGGAAGGACCTTGGTCATCACAGATTTACGTGGACACCCACTGAGCTCCAGCAACTCAGTAATGGAGAAAGTGAACACCTTCCAAATCACTGCCTGACGTAAATGAAGTTTCACTTTACTGATGTTAACGAGAAATGGAGAAAAGCTGTTGAGCTACAGAAGCTCTTCACATTGAGGACATTGTGACCACGACTTATAATACATATAATTATAATTTTACTATATAATACAATAATTTTATATATTACAAAGTATATATTAGATAAATAAGCAAATAGTAAGTGTACAAAAATTATACATTCGAGTTGCAAGGACTATGTTTTTAACTTTGCAATGAAAGTTAAAATAAAGTTTTTATATAAATTAAAATGTTATTCTTTGAATATAGACGCCGGGAACTGTTTTAGTTTCCTATTATATTCTTAAAGTCAAAATGATTACATTTAAAAAAAAAAAAAAAAAAAAAAAAAAAAAATTTATTTAAATATTTATGGGTGAATTTTGATTGATGTTTAGATTTATTATATTTTAAAACATTGTTATTCACAGGCATAATAATTTCTAAATATTGTAAAACAGGGTGAAATTCTAACTAGCAAACTTGGTTTTTACTATCTATAATGAATCTATTTTAAAAAAGACACTGAATATTGTATTCCAAATTATTCAATTTAATTTATATATAAATGAAAAAAGTTGGGTACTTTTCCGTTAGCTGGGCATAAATGTTGCCAATTGTGAACGAACCGCGAATCAAATCTCCAAGCGCAAGCGAAGCGAATGACAAAACAGTCGAAAACATTTAACTATAAACAAATATTTATTAATAGTAAGCACAAAACAAGTTCAATTATAAACAAATATTATTGAGCTGTAAACAAAACAGTTTTAACCAAAGGGAATGTTTATAATTACTGATTTTCCTTGAAAATTTGCTCAAATGGATCGTTTACTCTTCTCATCTCCATGTAAGTTTAGAAAGTTACGACTCCAAATGATGGAGAGAAATTCCCCGATGATTTTTATTTTTCCATTTAGTACTGCCCCAAAGTCATTCGATTTTCTGAATGTTTACATCAGTGTCAGGATCAACGAAATTGTATCTGTGAATGACTTTAAAGTGCTGTAGACCAGCTTCTTCCATTTTAGTAATGCAGTAACCCTTCTAGGAACCGGAATTCTACATTATTTGGCGAATTTTTTCGTGTGGGTCCGGCTAATAGAAATCAATCTTAAAAACAGTTATATGGGAGATCGGAGAGACATTTGAAAACAACATTATAATGATAATATGTGAAGTAATTTTATCATTTAAAGAATCCCACAATTTTATGATGCTATCAAATTTTGAATCATACCAGAAATGACTTTGATTTTGAAATAATTGCGAAGTTGTATGTAAATTAGTATTTCTCTAACCAGCAATATTTTTCCACTACATAAATTAATATGGAACATTTGTTAATGTTATTACTGTAGAGCATTAAATTAAATTAATTATAAATTTTATGGCAGAAATTTTCTGGTCATTTCGGGATCTTAATTATATATAACATACAAATAAGTTAAATGTTATTTTCTATTTCTCGTAAGGACGCGATTATTTGAAGCTTGCACATTATAAGACTTTGGGTTTTTATTAACAGAAAGCACAGTTCCTGGCTCTCAAGTTTTATTCTTAAAATTCCATATGCACACATTATCACCTACTTTTAAAGGCTTTAATATTTTAGTGTTTCTATCAAAATAAGACTTTTGTTTTTCTTGACGTTGCTTTAATAATTTTGGTACTTCTCCAAATATCTCCACATTTAGCAATTTATTACTAATGGGTAATTTTGTCCTTAATCTCCGGCTAAACATCAGTTGTGCAGGAGACAAACCTAACCTAGAAATGGGAGTATTTCTATACTCTAACAATCCTACAAAAGGACGTTAGTTATCCTCATAAGCTTTCTTAAAAATTGCTTTTATATTTCCAACAGCTTTCTCAACCATTCCATTGGATTGTGAATGATGTGGACTAATAAATTGACATTCTATATCCCATTCTTTTAGAAATTTTTTAAACTCAAAACTGTTAAAGGGATTGTTATCACATACAATTATTTTAGGTACACCAAATCTAGCAAAGATTAGTTGTAAGGATTTTATCATGCTTTCCACTGTTTTAGTAGTTACCTTTTCTACTTCAATCCATTTTGAGTAATAATCAATCACCACCAAATAATTATTATTTCTGTAAAACATTATGTCAATGCCAATTTTTCGATATGGTCTGCTCGGTACATCATGAGGCATTAATGGTTCTTTAGACTGAGCCTTCCTAAATTTTTCACAAATAGCACATTGCTCCACTATATTTTCAATATCTTTACTAAGGCCAGGCCAATAAAATATTTCTCTTGCCCCATTTTTAGATTTTTCTATACCAAGGTGAGATTCATGTATTAAATTTAGCATTTCTTTGCGCAATGATACAGGAACTACTAATTTATTGTTTAAAAATAGTAAATCATCAATTATAAACAAATCACTTTGCAATTTATAATAATTTCTAGGGCCTTCAGGAATTTTCTTTTTATTTGGCCATCCTTCCTTACAGTAAGTTAAAATAATTTTAAGTTCTTCATCAGTTTCTAATGCATTTTTAAACTGTTTGATTCTGTGTTCACTCATGGGTAAATGTTTTACAATAGAATGAACCATATTTAACATTTCTGGGTCATCACTTACCTTATCTTTAATGTATGCCCTAGAAAATGTATCTGCTAAATACATCTGACTACCGGGTAAATATGAAACACTGTAATCATATTTTAGCAATTTTAAGAGCATTTTCTGCAAACGAGTTGAAATTTTATTGACTGGTTTTTTAAGAATTGCCAATAATGGCTTATGATCTGTTTGAATGAGAACCCTATGACCGTATAATAAATTATGGTATTTTTCAAAAGCAAAATTAATGGCTAAAAAGCAAAAGCAAAATTAATGGCCTCTAAGCCTAAAATTGGTTTTGATGAGACATCTAAAATAATAAATGGTAATTTCACTGAATAAAATTTATCCGTTCTGCACTCAAGATTTACCTGTCCCCCAGATTTCAATTTATGATTGCCGTATGACATCAACACAGTAATAGTAGGAACTAAATTACACATTCTATATAGTTCAAAACTATTATAAAGAGATAAAGGCAAAATATTGACCTGCGCTCCTGTATCAAGCTTAAAAAGTATGCCTTGATTACAAACATATATGGTTTTATACCATGATTTTTCATTTGTTTCTTCATTTCCTACAGAATCAATATACAAACAACGTGAATTTTCATGGTCTTCATTTACCACTTCATCTACAATTTCATTTTTATTGGCCTTTTTTCTTCTTATATTGGATTTGCACATTGAAGCAAAATGATTCTTTTGCTAACAACTATTGCAGAATTTATTGTAAGCAGGGCATTCTCGTACAGCATGATGTCTTCCACATCTACCACAATCAATTATCTCCATTTTCTTGATATGATTTCTCCAAAGTCGGTTTGAATTCACAGAATCTATATCAGCCAAAGTACTTTCTTGTTTCTTGATGGATTTAAGCTGCTCCTTGCTAACTTCAAAAGCTCGAATAAATTCTGCAGCCTTTTTGAGAGTTAATTGTGGTTCTCTCAGCAGTCGTTCCTGTAAAGAAGAATCTCGAATCCCTAGAACAATTCTATCTCGAATCAGTGATTCTTCTTGATCAGCGAATTCACATGATGACTGCTAGAGTTTTCAATAGTGTCAAATATGAATCCATACTTTGACTTTCTTTCTGTGAACAGGAGAAAAACTTGTATCTTTCAAATACAACATTTTGACGTGGTATACAATAGTTCTCAAAATTTATAAGGACGTCTTCATACTTCTCCGAAGATTGCCTCTCTTCATACTTAAATGTATTAAATATTGCAACACCTTCATCACCTAAAAGATTCAGCAAAATAGATCTTTATCTTTTCAGGCTTCAAATTCTTTTCAGTCGCCAACATATAGTTTTCGAATTTTTGGCGCCAACGTTTCCAATTTTCAACAACATTTCCGGTGCTAAAGTTAAATTCACTTGGCTGTTTAAATGTTTCCATTTCTTCTGACAAAAAGTAACTTCCTAAGCAGAACGGTGACAATTATCAGTTTCATCCCGAAAACAAGAAAGACTTCTCTTCCAATATTACACACAGCATTTTCAATCAGCCATGTTAGGCTTAGCAATAAAAAAACTTTTCTTCTTTACACAATTATTATTTTTTAAATATTCCTTCTTTTCGAATTATTATTATTATTATTGTTTTAATTTCTGACACCATGTAATGTTTGTTGTTTATTCAAGACAGATAATCAAGAGATTAAATATAACTTTATTAGTTACAAAAACAATATTAAGTTAATTCCATCAGATCGTTCTTCTTCTCTAGAGCATTAAAACAACTTCCTCAAACCAGTCTCTCTTGTTGCCAGATACAACTTAACTAATTATAATTTAATGAAAATAAATTTTTATATATTAAGTACATCACAGAATACTTATATAATTTATCTATCATAATAGTGTTGAATTAAAAAAAATTACTGTTCTTAAACCTAAACATTAACATTTAAATTTTACGAGTGTAAGAACATTTAACGAAGTCTTCATACCTCTTACATAAGCAAAACATAAACTCCTTTTTCGTTTGAAATACATATTAAAAAAAACGAGAATAATCACTTTTAGGATGTAAATTAATGTTAATCATAACGAGAAAAATAATAAAATTCATAGTGATGAAAATTTTAATTTTCAAGAAAAAATCAAGTGATATATTTTTCACATTTATGACTGAAAAAATTTCAAAGAAATTAGGGTTATATTCTTGATTAAAATTATAAGTTACAAAAAGAAAATTAAGAGTCTTTAAAGCCTTAAAATATTTTATAGATTTAGGTAGAATTTATTATCAGCCTTATATATTTCATTTTGTTTTAATTTTATCATTTAAGTTAACAATATATATATTATATATATATGTGTGCATATATTTCAGAATGCAATTGTGGAGAAACTGGTAGTTGGACAAAATGTGAATATGTTAATGCGGTAAAAAGATGCTCCTGTAGCAGACATTTTGAGTATAATCCGAAGACTGAAATTTGTGAACGTAAGTCACATATTATTATTTTTTTTGCATGTAAACGCGATTTTTATAAGCTTTATATGAACACAAATAGTTAAAAATTAATAAACATAAGTTGGGGAAAATACTGTGATTTCTTTATGTCAATAATCTTAAACCACATAATTCAATCAAGTGTCTTCCTAAAAAATGGTCCGCGCGATATCTTTACAGAATTAATAAATATAAAATACTTGAGATTTATTGGTGGGGGCTTTTCAGATTCAGCAGGGATCACTTTACACTTCAGTTGCATACTTTAACAATTTGAAAACCATATTAAAAGAAAAAGATGAAAAAGAGACAAAGAAAACCTTTATATATATATAAAGTAGTAAGTACTTGAATATTAATAAGAATATGTTAAATAATTTAAATATATTACTAAACGTTGTATGTGTTAAGTAGAATCCATAACAATTCATTAATCTTGAAAAGTTTATAGGTATTATTTCAGAAAGAGTTTAATTTTTACGGAAATGTTTTATATATTAAATAATGACCTGTTTAATCAATGTCAATGTTCAATACCAAGCTTTCAGAAGGAACTGAAGACTGGATCTATCACCCTGCATAAAATTATACAGAAAAAATTGTATATTATAAAAAAATTGGCATTAGGTTCCTCAAAATTTAAGTGCGTATTAAAAACCGGAGTCTCCAAATCTATACTTAAAATTGTTGCCTCCGTATTATTTTTAAAATGATTCAATATTTATAATCGTAATATGTTTACATTCGTGAAATATGTATAAGAAATGATAAATATGTTGAACATAAAAAATTTATTCAGATACATAGAATTACAAAAAAATATACAGTAAATTAGAAATTTTATGTAACAAATTCTCATTAATTTTAAGTTTCATTTAATATGAAATTAGCTTTAACATTTTTTGTGTTATAACTTTCCTGAATTTTTATAATTTAAAATATTTTGACTTGAATATAAAATTTGTTAGTTACGAAACAAATATTTTTGTTACATTTTATTCTTCATTTTTTTTAGCAAATTACTGTGGCGAGTTCTCTAAGAAAAGTGAATTCACATGGAGTGGAGAAGTTAAGTGCACCTGTTATGATGGTTTTAAACAATGGAATGATAAATGCATCAGTAAGTAAGGACAGGTTTAGGATATTTATATAATGTCTTAAATTGTGATTAAAATTTTATTTCCCCTAACAATGAATTTAAATGATATAAAAATATTTCTTATTCAAAAATTTCTACATATCAGATGAATACAATAAAATTAAAGATTTCACACATTGGTTTACATACTTAAGTGAGGTTTGGAAAATGTATTAAATTTTTAATGTACACTTATAAAAATTTCGTAATTGCGCCTAGAGCAAAGGAAAAGGAACATTATTGTAATTTATTAGTTTTAATTATATAATAATTAGTTTTAAGATAATTAGTTTTAATTATATAATAATTAGTATACATTGTAAGGCTATCCATATATAATACTATACAAATAATAAAATTATCATGAATAAAAGTGACATTTAAATATATGTTTCTTGAATATTAAATTATGATCTTAAGCCAACAGATTTTTAATTCAAAAAGTATATATTATGATAGTATGAAATAGCTTTAATGAACCTACATACATTTAAGATTTTTTGTTGAAAGCGAAATGTTAGACCTTGTGAACATTCAGAGATAAATTTTAAGAGCTCGACAAATCAATACAGATGGTTGAAGCCTATTATTATTTATATAGTTTTAAAAATACGACGCAAGAGTTTATGACAGTATATATACAGCACGCTGCAAGACACTCTTGTCAAAGCAAGTAGTAGATGGAAAGTGAAGTTGAGTGAACAAAATTAAAGTCTATTGAAGCAAGCTGTAACAACTAAAAAAACTGAACAAGTGTTTGAATTTGCCATTATCAATAATTACTGGGAGGTATATTCATAAACAGAACATTTAAGGTACAGAAACAACTACAAGATGACTTGTTACGAATAATCAATGCCAAACATTGACTACAGTTAAATCATAATCAGAAAAACCGGGTTGATTGATAAGTGAAAGACGATTATTAGTGAATAACAGACTTTCAACCATTTTTTACACTTTTCCCTTCAACAGGATGAAATCATGTTGGAGTACACCTATACAACTGTATTATGTGATTACTTTACAGCTGCCAAGAATAGAGTTGGACATGTCATAGTATAGGTAATCACGTCGGGGTTTCTGTAATCGTAATTTTGAGAGGAAAGGTCATTGCTGAGAAGTGAAAAGAAAATTTAGCTGATCCAATTAATCCTGTAGATTAAACTTTGTTCGATGATTTAATTTAATATGATAACTATATATATATATATATATATATATATATATATATATATATATAT
>JAPDSC010125689.1:0-13674 GCA_026290005.1 Latrodectus geometricus
ATTATATAATGTTATATATATATATATATATAACATTATATAATTTTACTTAAAATTTTATAAAACTTATTTAATTAAGCAGATTTCTGCTAATTCATGAGAAAATGTAAAGAAAGAACAATTATAGAGCATAAATAAAGTATTTCCAACTGAAATTTTTTTTTAGCTTTATGAAAATAACTTCCTTTTTTTATTAAGTTATTAGTTGCAATTTAAATCCTTATAATGACGTTTTGAAAGGAAAGTACGGAAAACAATATATTATACCTCTAAATTCCATTTCATATATACTAAAATGTTATCAGCGTTATTCTTAGTTAATTTTGAAATTTTATCTTTGTGAAGATTAAAAACAAAACGTAAAGACAAAGTTAAATTGAAAATAGAAAAGAAAACCGTTAATTTTTGTTTATTAATCTTTTTCAAAATTCATAAAAAATGAATCACTTTTAATGTAGTCTTTTATAATGAGAAATACAATGAAATAGGTATCATTTATTCAAAATGATTACTTTTATTAAATTTAATTAAAAACTTATTCAAAATAATTAATTTAAATAAAAATTTGATTCATAATGATGATACAAAATTAAATTTGGAAATTAAAATTTTATCTATAAAGGTGAATGGAATCTATGAACAGATATATGATCATTTTATATTTATAAGAAAAAACTAGAATTGTAAAAAAATAAAAAGTAAGTAAATGTATAATATTAAGTTTCTTGCGCATTTAGTTGGTAATATTTATAAAAAAATTCACATAGCAAGTGAATCTTACCACTATAATTATGACATAACCATCGCATTTAATGAAACGATTAGTTTATATTTCATTGTATTAAAATTGAATTTAAGTAAAGAGAGAAAAATGAACACAGAAAAAAAAAATTAAGTATCAACATAGTCAACTTCATTAAGAACTATTGACTATATTGGCATTATTGGTACAAAAGTATGGCTTTTCCGTTATGCCAAAGAATAATCATCAATATTATGCCATATCACACCAAAATCTGCACTTAAAATTGAAAAATAACAAAATAATCAGCCTGTAAATAAATATTGCCACACATATCCAAACCAAGTAAAACAGCATACATACACAATAAAAGAAGCAGATTAATAGTAAATTCTATAAAAGCAATTCAAGCGTTTTATAAAGCCTTTAAAGTTTAGGTACCCCTTCTTCAGTTAATAATTATACTTTATTTCTCTCTTATAAGAGCAATGCTCTGTTTGTTACGTAGTTATGGTAAAGTTTATTTGTACATTATTATTTATAGAGTATTTTTAGACGTCTAATTTATCTTTTAATTTTTGCAAATCTTTAACAAATTTTAACATTTTATATAATCATTCATGAATATCATTTTTTTTATATTCTTAGTGCATATTTTTAGTTTGGATATTTGGTGGGGATATAAAAGAGAAAAATTAACTTAGAATTCAATTAATTGTATCACCTTTTATTTATTTTTTTTTTAAATATTGGAGTCGGTTAGTTCAAAAGGAAAAGAGAAGCTGACCGGTTCTCTCTCTCTTTCTTAACACCTGACTTAGTTAGAAAACCGTTATGCTGAGAGGACTTATGAACGTTAAAGGTTCCAATGTTCATCATTTTGTGAAGCATATAGGAAAGGTTATCAACTCCATTATTAATCTCATCACTTGACCGCTTGGCTCGATATTAAGAGGTTACTGGCAGCATTTGGCAACTTTCATTGGGGAGAAATAGGCACCCAAAATATTTAAATATTTTAGTATTTCTATAGTAAAGAGAAAAAAAACCTAGGAAACATGCATAAAGTACAGCATAAATTATAGGTTAAATTTATTGAACGTAACGTAACTTTTTCAAGTATTTAGCAGAAAAATTTAAACGCATTTCCTAGTTCCAGTATCAATTTACATTTTTTCTTAAAAATAATAAGTTTTTGAATGATTAATTTCACTAGAAAACAGAAATTTAATTTAATTATCATTTCATATCTATCTATCTATCTATCTATCTATCTATCTATATATATATATATATATATATATATATATATATATACATACACATACACATATTTATTCATGTTATCTTTGAAATACTTGATTTACAAATGGAAAAAGATAACATTTCTTGAATTGTAAATTTCCTATGCTATTTGCAACATTGATGCTTAAGAAATGCATTTGTTTGATTAACACAGAATGAATCATTTCTTTTGTAAATCTAACAACCAGAAAATTTCATTCCACTAGAGACGGTGATTTATAGATATTACATGTAGGCACAAAATCTCGAAATAATGAATAAAATTTAATACATTTTTGCTTTTATTATTTTTATTTTAATTTATTTACATCTAAAGTAGATTATTTATATTTGCAGGTAGGACAATTAGAGGATGATTTCCAAGTAATGGATGAATGGACATCTAACTTAATTAGCAATGAAATCGATGACACTGGAAGTGGCGAGGAATTAGTTCCTTTCCTTAATCCTGCAGGAGGGGAAGCCTTCGATGAATCATTTTCTGATCATGTTGGGAACAGTGATTATGGAGAATATCAATCCAAGAACGAGAGCAAAATAGAAGAATCAAAATTGAATGATACTGACAAAAAGCAAGAGATGAATACAACAGAATCTTCTGATAATGAAAATGAAGAAAATTCTAATACAACAGAAACTGACAAAGAAAATATTTATATAATGGAAAGTTGGCTTGAATTTGGCGAAAATAATAACCAAGACGAACATAATGAGGAAAAGGAAAATACAGATGATGTTGATAGAGAAATTTTGTCAGAGAATGAAGATCAGTTCGGTGAGGAAGTTCATAGTGCAGGCTTTGGAATGGGTATCCTTAAAGAAATGGACAAACTACCTGGTGATATCAGAGATTCGGTAATGGAATTACCCAAAAATATACGAAATTCTGTCGCAGAATTACCAGATCATATAAGAAATTCTGTTTCAGAGTTGCCTAAGAGCATACGGCATTCTGTTGGTAGCGCCTGGAATGGAATAAAGGAAGTACCGAAAAAGATGATGAACATACCAAAAATTTTGCCTTCATTTCTGAACAGATCACCTGAAGCAACCACCCAAACATCAAACTCAAGACGGAAAACTGGCTTCTTTGGATTTGGAAAATGACTCAAATTATCTTTTTCTCATCTATTTCTCCAGTATTTTTCAGAACAATTTATGAAATTCATTTTTCAAAATCAATTTTTTTAAAGTTTTAGAAAAAATTTTATTTTTAATTTAATATTTTCTTTGATTTCATAAGAAACAAGATTTACTTTTTAAAATCTTTTAGCAGATTAATGTATTCATATATACATAAATAAAAGGAAATATGTGAGTCTTTTCACTTTTTAACTTACTATAACCAAGTATGTTGCACATATTTAGTTAAATTGTTGTTATAAAAAATACCAATTTCTCTCGACTTTTTTTTTTGAAATATAAAACTTCTGTGTTTATTGCTCTGTTTACGTTTTATTAAACTTTGATGTATTATTAAGAGTGCAAATTTATTTTATAAACATTGCATATATAATATATATTTTAAATTCAGGATATTTTTTAAGAATCGTCATGTTGAATTAAATACATTCTTTTAAATAAATAAAAACATCCCGTTTCTCACCAAAACTAACCGGATTTTAACTGGAAGAATTAAAGATGTTGTAAGCTATAAAAATTGCTAATTAAAATTGAATTTTTTGTTTTAAATAAATAAAATTCGTTCTAAATTTTTAAAATTAAAAAACGCAATATTCTAGTTACAAGACAAATATTTGTAGAATATTTTTATTCCAATATTTATTTTATATTTTATATAAACACAATATTTGTGCATTTAAATTAATGATGGAAGGCTATAATAATACTTCCATTTCAACCTAATATTTATAAAGTTCGATTTAAAGAGAAAAATACAATAAATAATTCCCAATAAATAAACTTGTTTGAAATAAATGTGGTAGAAAATTATTCTTGAGACTACTTGGAATTACAATATCCTTTTAAATTACGTATTTTTGGGAAAGAAAATATATTTTCTGAAAATGTATATATTTTCAGAAAATTTATTTCTGTCAAGAAAATGCAATTCCTTATCTTAAAAAAATATTTATTTAATAAAATTAATTGATTTGTTTTCAATTATATATTTTGAGGATATATTTTCTAAAAAAATATATGTACTTCTTTTTCGAAGATGTAATTCAAAATAAACATGCAATTGTAATAAAAAAATTATTTATTTATATAAGATAAAAGTTGAAATTTCATTTATTAAGTGCTCCACGTTTAGTTACCAGCAGCAGACATAGCTGAAGAAGAGCATTTTAAAACATCATGTTGAAAGTGGCTCAATTCATGGCGATGGCCGTTGCCATACTTTTTTTTGAAATAGTAAGTCCGATATTAAGCAAATCCTAATTTAAATTTAATCCTTAACGCATTATTGTTGAATAAGTAAATTATTCATATAAAAAGTTATTTACAATAAATGTTTTTTAAAATGTTCATCTTCCAGTTTTATTTTAACTAAAACTTCATTAAAAGAAAAATAATGAAGTAATTTTTATATTATAAGAAAAGAAATGTAACTGCTTTTTAAAATATTTCAGAATCTTATTTGTTAAAAATGTTTACAAAGTTAAGAAGTGTTAACTATACATTTTTTAAAATTTTTATCATAAAACTAAATAGATAAAATTAATGACAGAAAAGTATCTTAAAATAAATTTATCAAATAAATAATGATTCTAATATTTATCAACAGGTTTCAATTTTGAAAAGTCTGTATAGATTAAATTAGTTTTTCAAATTTTACTGATAAAGTTGTATGAGAAAAATACATAATAAAAACTATATTTTCAAAATTTTTTAAAAAAAAAGTTTAATGTTTTGCTTATGCATACACATTATTAAAAAAAATTTTTTAAACAATGATTTGTGTATGTTACAAAAGAAAAGACAAAATTATGCTGCACTATCTTAACAATTTGAAAGCAGCATTAGAATAATTTTTTATTATAATTGAAATTAATGCACAATATCATTGAAGGAGTAAACTTAATTGATAATTGATTGAAAAATGTAAAAATAATTTTAAAATAATTCAATTGGAATATTAATCTATCATACTTATAAAGACCATGATTTAATTCTATACATTTAGTTTGTTAGTTTTTATAATAACTTAAGATGAACGTCTTAAATTTCATTAAGAACCCTAAACTTTTTAAACATTCAAAGTAACTAAAATAGCTTAAAACAGTAAAATATAATCAACAATTTGAATGATAAATTAAAATTACAAGTAATGTAATAAATTATAAGTTGAAGGTACAAATTGAATAAATGTTGAATTTTTTCAAATGTATATTGATGATGATTCAAACTAAAACACAACTAACTTACTATTATATTACCTGTAATCATTTAAATTAATAAATGATTAGATATATTTATAGTGAAACTATAGTTTAATTAAGTGCTTAATTATTATTAGAAGTCTTTATCAAAAATTATAAAAATTTACTTTCATATTCTGAACTCCAAAAAGAAAAATATTTTGACCTAAGTATGTAAGTGATTTCAAGAATATAGTACAGAAGAATGTAAAAGAATTCAAGCAAGCATTTTTAGATACATCATGCAATTACTTTTTTCTTTTCTTATAAATCAAAGTAAATAAATGAATGTGGTAATATATAACAAAAATGTCACATAATTATTAAATGGAATCGAACATACCACTATTCTAATGAACTTAAGAAGAAATTTAATTTCATAGTTGATTTTCATTACGGTGATCATTTAATAAAATTATTAGCAATCTTTTATTTATTTTTCAATATTTTAAATAATATTATGCTTTAAAGTTAATTCTTTTTATTCATATTTAATATGTCTTGCAGAATTTCGATTATCAATGCGATAAACGCTGTGATATGCATTTGTAAGATATTGCTTATATCAATAATATTTTATTAAATCCAAAATTTGCTTGAATTCATTTTTTTCTTTTTGCTTTCAATTTATAAGCAAGATTTAAATTGCTATTATATAGCATTTAGAATCTTCAATAGATAGCAAATCATTTTCCATTACAAAAATGTATACATTCAGTTATAATATTGCTTTCTTTATTAACCTTAAATTTTCTCCATCATGAATTGTTTAATAATTAATTAAAATTTCAGCTTTAAATTTTTTAAATGTTTCTATATTGAATTCATTGAAAACTTTAAAAATGAACCTATTTGTAAAATTTAAACTCATTTTTTTTATTTTATCTTTAATCAATATTTAACATCAAAAATGCTTGTTTTATTTAGTTGTAATATTATCCGCATTATAAGTACAGCTCAAGTCGTGGATGCCCTATATATTGATAATTTTCATCCATTTCCTTATATGAATTTAGATACGTTTTACAAGAACTATGGAAGCGTATAATACCAGGTTACTTTAATATTTTGAATTTTTATAGGTTGCTCAAAAAACAGAAACTGTTCCAACTGATACAACTGTAAATACTACTCCTACGACCACTGACAGTAATACAGGAACAGAAGACCCATCAGAATCAGTGGCGACTTCTCCCACACCGGGAACTGTAACTACAGTTTACCCGACAAAATCTGAAACTTCCACAGATTCTGGAAATATTACTACTACAACAAAACGCGTTACCCACAAGAAAATTCCAGGTGGATTCGGGAAGTATTTCTTTTATGTGAATTGCACTAACTGTGACGTGGAAGGCAAACTAATTATTCAGAAAGAAAAAGTAAATTCTAGTTTGAATATTCCATATGAAGAAGTGGATAATAAAGAATACGATTATGGAAGTTATGAAGATTATGCATACGATGAACCAAAGTACTATGATGAATCGGAAAAGCGTCTTAGAAAATTAAAAAAATTTAGATTTCACGGTGCCCCCACAAAAGTTATCAGTGAAATAAAAAATTAGTATTATTCTGATGGAAAGTGTGAAACGTTGAAAAATGAGGAATAAAAAGGGAACACATAGTTTCCAGCGTAAATAAAATGATATTATAAATAATGTTAACAAAAATTAGAAAATGAATGTGAATCGCTCAAAACTTTTAAAATACCAATATATATAAATGAAATATAAATAAATACATTGTATGAATAAATATGCCGATGTCTTAAAAACAGCTATGATATTATTGTGGCATTTTGTCTGCCATATTTCTATAAGAACTAAATTGTATTAAATAAAATATTTTTCTTGTTTTTTACGTTTCAAAATGTCTCATAAATAAAAATTTGAACTATAAAGAGTCAAATGTATTGATAAAAATTATACAAAACTTCAAAGCCTTTTTTTTTTTAAATCATCGTTATTTCAACTCAGCAAAATAAAGTCAGGCACTTAACAGTATATAGGGCAGAAATAATTTATTTTTTGTTCTATTTAGAAAATAAAATTTTTGAATTCAAATAGAAACACATTTTTACAATGTTCTTCATTTTAAGTAAATCATGTAACTTAATCAGAGAAGTAGTAACTTTCTTGTTTGGAATTTTTAATCAAATAAAATAATAAGATGAATTTTAATTTAAAAGAAATCAATTCGGAATGAAAAACTGAGATCATGTTGTGCATGCTCTCATATTATTCCTTATATTATAGCTGCTCTTCGATTTTTTAATAAACTTTAGTAAAAAAAAAAATGACATCGCAAATTTGATAATGAGCAATTGAATGCATATATATATATATATATATATATATATATATAAAGATAAAATTACAGAATAGGTTAAAATGAATGTAGCTTTGAAAATATTAATTTAATGTCATGTTTATATAAATTAAAATTCGTGATATCATTAAAACAGTAATGCAGGTTTAATTTCTAAATAATATCCATAATAAATAATTATCCATCAAAATAAGTAATCAATTTCTGCAAAAAATATTAAATTCATTATAATAATTATACATTATCATTTGATTTCGAATAAACTTTTAAAGGAATAAATTACTAAGACATTTCATACAGATATTATTTTGAATATTTAGTAGAAAAATAAAATTTTGTCTGTTTTATAAATTTGTAAAATTTTTATTTATTGAATTACATTCAGAATATATATGATTACACCTGCATTTTAATGCGAAGAAGATATCTAAGTAACAAAACTTTGTTGAAAATTAAAAATGATAAATTTTTTAAATATGACGAAGTAAAAATAAAATTATAATAGTAATTTTAGAATAAGGTGCTCTTTAACGTTGTAAAAACAACTGAAGAAGCATTTTCTTTAAACGGTATATTTTCACGAATTCGAAAATTATGAGAAGAACAAAGTTTCAATAATTTAAAATAATTATAAAAACTTTGTAATGTGTTACAAAAAATATTTTTTTAAAGATAATATATGATCATTTAATCAAAATTAATATGTAAGTGAAGCTTATAGTTTCCAAAATATAAACTTTATTCATTTGGCAATTTTGCTGCAGATTTATTTTTATTTTCACTGTCATTTTTTTATTAAATTTTGACATTTAACACCTTTAAGGAATTATATATTTATTATAATCAGAAGATTAAATATCTATAGAATGTTTCAATTTTTTCTCATGGTGCTTGATTTTATCTTTTAATACCTACCCTTCACTTTAGATATCTAATGGTGGAGTTTGATCTGCTAATGTCCATTATTAAATCTGAAACACCCGTTTGTTTGTGTTAGGAACTAGAATATTATAACTGGTCTACAACTATGAGTTATTAAAATCGTATAGTTAAATAACTTAATATATGCTTTTCATACATCTTTGGATTTCTATTTAATTGTACAACTTTAAACTGTATAATGGATAATTATAAGGTACTATAGAAGACCTCTATATCTTTTTTTATTATTAATTGCATAAAGTACATCAGAATTTGTTCATTATATTTATATATTAATTTCAAAATTAAAAATTTATTCATTATATTTATAGTTTTTATTTCGTATCAATAAAACGAATTCTTACATTTAATTAAAAAATGTAGTTACTTTATTTTCTACAATACATAAAAAACATATAATTTTGCTTTTTCGTATATGCTTTATTTAATTGTCAGTTTTTTTGAGATTTAAAAGATTTACACTTTTTTTATGTTAATATATTCAGAATTCACTAAATTTTGTATTTTAACTTATGTAAATTTTCTTTGTTATTATTTAACAGAAAGAATTTGTACATATTCTTTTAAATTTTGTATTTATGAAATTACAAGAAAATTTCCTGAAGTTTCAAATAAATAAATATATATATATATATAATACACATATCATAAACTCTAACTTATAATCTTAAAATGTTTTAATTCCGATACGAGAGCAAAAATTTACTGAAAGATAAATACATAAGTTTAAAAAACGTTTAAAATTTAATTCAAATTAAAAACTAAATATTATACCTATTAGCTGAAATATTTCATTATCTCGCAATTTTTTTAATGATTCATATAATTTGGAACATTCATGTAATTTGGAAACTGTATTTCAATTTGAAGAAATTAACATTAGTAATTTTTTATATTTCTCTAATCTAAATATTCCTATTTCAATTTTAGTGGCTCTCATGTTATATTAAAAACAGGTTATTGCAGCCCATTAGATACTTCAGCAATACCATTAAGAACGATAAAAAGTGTTACCTAAATTTTTGTTCTATTTATCTTAGTTTATAGGGTATCATTTTCTAATAACTTCAAATATGCACAAGACAAATATGGTTTATAATTTTCGAACTCTGTTTATCACGATTTATTCAAAGATTTTACAAAATATTAATTTATTAATATATTCTGTTATATATACATTTATTAATACAACCATTTTTGATGCATTTACACACATCTAGTCTTAGCATTATGATAATTGTTGACAGATGTGATAAAATTTAATTTATTAATAAATTTTTAGAGTAACTAAAATTAGTATAAAAGCAGAAAATTAAGAAACCAAATATTCTGTAATTTTATCAAAGGTTAAAATGTGATATTTGTATTTTTGTATATATTTGCACAAATTACATTCATAATGGAGGGACAGTATAAATCATTAAAAGATAATGATTAAAATTTTAATGAATGCTGCATTAAAGATTTTTTTATTAAATTAATAAAAAATTAATTTTACAGAAACATAAAATGTTATTATTTTTCTAATTAATTACATTGCATCTGGATTCTTTTAAATTAAAATCAAATATGAATTTCCTTTTTAATTTATTATTTTTCTCATCATATGCTACTTTGATTCTCTGATTTAATTTGATATGCTACGATTGCATAAGTAGTCATGACACCGAATATTGTTAAGATGTAACTATCTTTCACAGGAAATAGACCACCGGCACTGAAGTAAAGATCATTATCACGTAAAATGTCTGACAAAATGGTGAAATTTCTCGTTTCCTTTTCATTCCATCCTAAAATTGAAATTTTTTCACCCAAATTTATCAGAGAGCGTCTCACATTTTTGTGTTCTTTGGTTACTTTTGACGCACATAAGGTGAGAAATATTATTATAAACAAAGACAGAAAGATAATGGAAATTAAGTGACTAACTGATGAAATATCTCTTATGTCTTGCCGAAGAATCATGGATAAGGCATCGAAGAAGACGATTAAAGCGACTGAGTAAAGATACAAAACACATAAAGACATCTGCGATTCCACTTCTTGTACCAGCCCTTCGATCATCTTGAACTTTTTAATGAATGGATGTAAAGAACGTAAATAATAATGGGAATCAGATAGTTTTACTTTGTATTCGCGAATAATGTGCTTAATATAGAAGCAATGTAAGCAATACAACCATATAGTTGTCACAATAGTAAGAATGGCTACCATATAACTCAGAGACATAGAAATCAGGAAGATATTCAGTGTAATTTTATCTGTATAATTTATTTGAAATAACCCAAAATTCAAATTAGTTTCGAGAATATCGTAGAAAAAGTAAACAATGGTATCAATTATTGAAATTATCAAGAAAGTGACAATAGTTAAAAAATAGCATTGCACTTTTACTTTGCTGATATTCTTTATATGTATGTTCTCAGATAGTATTTCAATTTTTTTCACGATATTTATTATATTCTTCCTTTTTAATGAAAGATGTAAATGCAGTAAAAAGGGGAATACATAAATTAAGCAATTAGTTAATTTCCCTATCACGCCAGAAACAATATTATATATAAATGAAATATTCATTAGGCATAAGGCAGCTTTGCATAAAGTTATGACAATATTGGATGTTTTCAACAAAATTGCAGACTTCAAGCATTTATCTTCTTCATTATAATACAAAGGGATGCCAGTAAACTGAGCTAATAAAAGTACATAATAAAATGAATTTTTCCTTTTCGAAAGTTTTCTTCCGTCAATGGTATTATTTTTTAAGTAAACTATGTCACTCATTGCTGTTGTAAAAATATTTATGCAATGAATCTCACTATATATAATGCTGCAATTTACTCTGCACAGAAATTCCGCTTAAAAATTACCTAATTTTATTCCACAAGTTTCAATAGGATTAAGAAACTATTTTAAACCTTTTTATGTATATTTTTCTAACCAGCTTTAATCTGTAATTAATTTTTGAAGAAATGAATTAGTTAATTAAAACTTATATAAATGAATTTGATAAGTAGAGGGAGTTTCCAGATAACATTTGATATGAAAGAAGAAATCTAATTCCGAAATCATTTAAATTTGAAATTTAAATGTTTATGAGAAAAAGCCATTTTCTAAGAGTTTTTCATATCACAAAAAATAAGTTGTTTGTTTAGAATAATGAAACTCGGGAAACCACACAAATCTTCTCACAATCTTCACACAAACTTTAAAATAGTTCAAATGTTAGTAAAGAAAAGAAACGAGAGCAATCCTCAACAAAAATTCAATAGATAAACGACTATTTCTCTATCTAACTATCGATTTATAGTGGCAAAAAACGGCATGTTTACTGAATATACATAAGCTAAATAACCATTTCATACAAAGAAAAAAAAATGAGTTTTATTACATACATTTAATTTTGTGTTGTAAAATAGAAATGGTTTTCATGTTTACAAAACCATTTAAGTTAATTCATAATAAATATTCAAGTTTTATATTCTCTATACTAGACCATTCTCTGCACGCAATTCAATTTTTTTATTCATCTTTAAATTAGCTAAAAATAAAATATTTTTCGTTTTTATTTCACTTATTTTATGAATTATTTCATTTTATGAAGAGATCTTTCTAAATTAGCTGCAATATTTTCCTTTAGAGTTCTTGAATGCTTAAATAACATTTATATGATTCAATGATTGTGTTTGCAATAAATTTTATATTTCATTTTGAATTAATTTTATAACAAAAGATTCTCGTTAAATAATAATGTTTCAAATAAAATGTTAACTGGACAATTGCTGGTAGAAATATGAATTAAATTAATATATGATAAAAATTAGATACTGTAGCAGCTGTAATTACAGCTGCATTCCCTGTTGAGACTAAGTAAATGGAGCGATAGACGCCACTAGGGAATTTCCCCGATAATATCTACTTCTTATTATTGTATTAATTTTGTTGTTGCGGTTTTGTTATTAGTTCATTCATTGTTGTAATTATTATTATTATGTTTGGTAATAAATCGCTATAATAAGATTTAAACCAAGCAGAAATTTACATACATAATAATTTAAAACTGCCTTTATGGTTCATAAATTCTTTTTTATATTTCTAAGTAATTTCTTATTGATAAGATTTTTGAACTATAAGTAAAATAGATATTTAAAAAATATTGTTTCATTAGCTATTAATTTTAGGCACATTATTAGCTTTTATTTACATATTATTTAAATTGATATCCCTGTATACAGGTTAATAAATTATAAACTTTAAGAATTAAATCAATTTAATTTCAATTGACAAAGGAAAAATTAGACATCAAAACAAGTTTTTAAATTTTTCCAATCAAATTTCTTATCAAAATAACATGGTTTAGTTATGAATATTTATTACGGGAAATGTATTTTTCTTATAAATCATTTATACTTCTTCAAAGCGTATCTGATTGTAATTTTTTATTTGAAATTTGGTAACTGAAGTAATATATTCATGAATTATATTGACAAATGAATTTTTAATTTACCTTAAAGTCGTATTTGCAATCTATTAGCCTTATAACCGAATATTTTTATTAATAAAATACTTTCGATTTCCAAAGTAATCATAAAATTTAAGTAATAAAATTTAATAAATAATATCAGAAGATACATTCATCAAGTTTAAAGAGTTAAAATAAAATAATTAAAGAAAAAGTAAAGGAATAAAAGTAAGTAACATAAATATATATACGAGAAAAACGTGTACACACACACAACTTCATCATTAAACTTCATATATTTTCTAACCCTAACATTTCAAGAACATTTTTTTTCGTTTATTACATATTATTTTGATTTATTTATGCTGCATTCTCCTATGTTCTAAACTTAAATTCAGAGAATAAATATTAAAATATAATTTGATTTTATAATACATTAAAATAAAATTGAAAACAGAGGGAAGAAAAGTTTTTATTTAAGTAATACAAAAATAGGATTACCTATTTTT
>JAPDSC010125689.1:31313-98771 GCA_026290005.1 Latrodectus geometricus
AAAAAAAAAAAAAAAAAAAAAAAAAAAAAAAAAAAAAAAAAAAACAATTGACGAACTTGAAATCATCGAAATCTCCTAGCCTTAAAAAGCGCTTTGCAATGGCGCTACAGGCACGCTTGTTGTACTGAAAATTTAATTATTTGATTGTCTCAACGCCGTTAACACATGTCGTAAGTTTCATGTTACTTGCATGTTTCCTTCAAGGTAATGCATTTACAGTGGCTACCAGTGTATTGCTTGGTTTTAGGATTTATGGAGAGGAATATTTTCATAACATTGCAAAAGTAATTGAATTCACTCTCTCCACCTAATCATTAACAATCATTAACAATAAGTAGAATCAATCGTAAAATTTAGTTTAATTTTGTCTTCATTTTGATAATCCTGACATTGTTTCAATTTGATACAATGACACAATTTCAATGAAATCGTTTAAATTATCCTTTTTAATACCACAGAGTGGACAACTTAACGTCTTGAAATTGTTGTTATGTACACTACTGGCCATTAAAATTGCTACACCAAGAAGGCGACATGTTACAGACGTGAAATTTATACGAAAGAAGGTGCTGTGGTAAGCAAATGATTAGCTTTTCAGCGCATTCAGACAAAGCAGGTGTCAGTAGCGAGACCTACATTGTGTTTAAATGAGGAAATTGTTCAGCCAGATCCTCATACACAAATTGCATTTGAATGTTGTTGCCTGGTGAAAAGTTGTTGTGATGCCTCGTATAAGAAAGAGAAATGCGTACCAGCACGTTTCTGACTTTGATAAAGGTCGAATTGTAGCGTACCGGAATTGCGGTTTATCTTATCGCAGTATTGCTGCTCGCGCCGGTCGAGATCCAATGACTGTTAGCAGAATATGGAATCCATGGGTTCAGGACGGTAATACGGAACGCCATGCGGGATCTCAACGGCCACCTATCACTAGCAGCCGAGAAGACAGGCATATTATCCGCATGGCCGTAATGGATCGTGCAACCACGTCACGAGCAGCTAGTCAAGAAATGGGGTCGTTTGGAAGACAACAAGTGTCTGCACGAACAGTTCGACGACGTTTGCAGCAGCATGGACTCTCAGCTCGGAGACCATGGCTGCCGCTTCCCTTGACACTGCGTCATAGACAAGAGCGCCTTCAATGGTGTGATCAACGACGAACCTGGATGCACGAATGGCGAGACGTCATCTTTTCAGATGAATCCAGGTTCTGTGTACAGCATCATGATGGTCGCATCCATGTTTGGCGGCATCGTGGTGAACGCATACTGGCAGCGTGCATTCGTCATCGTCATACTGGCCCATCACCTGGCGTGATGGTATGGGGTGCCATTGGATACACGTCTCGGTCACCTCTTGTTCGCATTGACGGTGCTTTGAACAGTGCACGTTACATTTCTGTTGTGTTAGGACCCGTGGCACTACCCTTTATTCGAGCGCTGTGAAACCCTACGTTTCAGCAGGATAATGCCCGACCGCATCTTGCCGGTATTGTACCTTCCTTGATACGGAACATGTTCGGCTGTTTCCCTGGCCAGCACGTTCTCCAGATCTTTTACCAAGAGAAAACGTCAGGTCAATGGTTGCCGAGCGACTGGCTCGTCACCAAACGCCAGTCACTACGGTTGATGAACTGTGGCATCGTGTTGAAGCTGCATTGGCATCTATACCTGTACATGCAATCCAATCTCTGTTTGACTCAATGCCCAGGCATATAACTGCTATTATTACTGCCAGAGGTGGTTGTTCTGGGTACTGATTTCTCAGGATCTATCCAGCCAAATTTTTTGAAAATATAATCACTTGTTATTTCTAGTATAATATATTTGTCCAATATATATCATTTTGTTATCTGCATTTCTTCCTGGTGTTGCAATTTTAATGGCCAGTAGTGTATTTTAATATCTTTATGTAATTTAATATCTTTGTTGTTATGTATTTTAATATCCATTACAAAAGCACTAAGAGGATATTTCTAAGTTATTGGGTCAATCTCATGTACCAAGAAAAATCCCAAGCACTCTTCCCGATCAAGGGGCATGAAGAAAGCAGAAACTTAGCATCCATTTCGAGCTGTTCAGCAGTGACTGATCTGAACTATCCCTAATCGTTATTTCCTTCATACTGGATTTCTGTTAATAAGAATTATAAAAAATGTAATTTCATTAGAACTTACCGAAACATAATAAGCAGTTTTAAAACTGTAAATGCGTTTGCAGTTTTTAAAATGATTGCCAACACATTTGTTACTTTTCAAACTTGTCTATTCCAGCTGGAGAACGACTAGTCCGGAATACGGGAGTTAGAAATATACCGCATCAATTTGTCTGTTTAGGTTGGTAACCTTTCTTAAAACCATTTATTATTATAACAAATTTTTCGCAATAAAATGTTTATATTTTATGAAATACGTGATAATAATAATTATCCTTTTTGACATTATTTAGATAAGCTTAAATACGAAATTATCCAGATGAGTTTACAAAATGTTTCACTTCGAGTTTTTTTCCAGGTGTAATGATACAAATTTTGATTTCTGTGTTCAAAATAATTTCTTATTTATATTATATTTTTAAAAACCAAATAATATTTTCCAGCATTTATTTGAGAATCTTTCTGATTTGATTGTGTTTTCTGTTTCAGCATCTTTACTTCAAGCTTTTAAGATTGAATGAAACAGAAATGATAAATCATTTTATGATATATAAATCATTTAAGAACATTATTTGTAAGTTTAAACACTTCTATCTGCTTATGGGTTCAGTCATAATGTGAGTGATTGCTAAATATTGGAAAAATAGTTATTGAAAACCTTTTCGCAGCTATTATAGCTCTATTTTGTTATTATGGCTAAGAGCAGTTTGATCAATGAAGGAATCAATCATGTTTGATCCCTTGCTATTTTATCAGAAATAACAGTGTTGCGATAGTCTCTATTATTTCTGAAACTTCAAATGATCTAGTGTTGTTCTATTACTCAATAAGTAAACTTTATTGGTTCAATACTAGCAATGTTTGCTACGGAAAGACCAATACGGACTTATAATGGACGGCAATTTTGTCTATTGTGAAACATGTTTAAATAAACCTAATATTAAATTAAAGTTGGGATCAAGTTTATTTCAATATTAGGTGGATAAGATGGGATTTTCTTTTTTTGATAATTTACTTATTTTACTTTATTTAAAAGAAATAATTTTATTTAAAAAGTATTTTTAATTAATATTTTATTCTAAATAAATTCTATGAACTTATGCATAAATATCATTACAGCGTAATCATGGTTGCTCTGTAATGGTCCTTGATATCAGGTTAATAGTAACAACATTTTTTTAATAGAGAAGTTTAATTAACGATGGATGTATGAAAAACATTTTTGATTTTTAACTTGTATTACGAGTCAGGTTATTAATTTACTCAGATAGCGATAGCAAATTACATATGAAAGCACTGTATATAGATCTAGAAGTAATGAACATGTATTAACAACAGACTAAGCATCGAACCTTAGCTTTATACGTGAAAACATTTTACTACAAAAAAGTGATAATCCCATGTTGTTGAACAGCTTTATATCCTTATGTATGTATAATGTATTTTGCGTTCAAATGACACTAGGGAAATTTAGAGAGCATATAAAGAAACTCCCTCTGATATCTTCCGGGAGAGGAGAACCTTTCAAAAAAGTCATTGGTGCAATGTGCCGAATCGCACCAATGCCCATATTTTCATTTATAATTGAGTTTTATTACGGTTCACGAAATGTTAAGGAACCCGTTCCTGTTTTTAGATTTTTTTAGAAATTTTTAATTTTATGCGGATGGTGTAGCGTTGCTACACTATCTAAAATTAGAAACAGCAATAATAAATTTATTTTATTATAAACTTTCAGATTGATGAAAATAATTGAGTTGACATAAGCAAACTTTCTCTACAGAATTTTTTTTAGAAGAGAACCGACTACTGCGTAAATAGAATCAAAACAGGTCACGAGATTATCTAATAAAATCCAAACAAACTATATGTTGCCTTATCGGTCGTTTATGATTTGAATGATACAAGTTCTTAAAAATTTTACCTTGGAATTTTAATATTTTTTTATTGTATGAAATATTGTAATCGAATTTGTGTCGTGAATTTTTTCGGATGTATTTTCTCAATAAAATTGAGAACTTTTACATTAATGTCATGTATAATATCAAACATTTTATTAGATAAATGAATTCGTCAACAAATATCAAAGATTGTGTGAATGTACAATATTATTTGGTCTTACCAAATGCCAATAAAATCTTACTTTCCTAATTATTGCATTTTAAAACTGGTGGATTGCATTTTTCATTTGACTGGCAAGTAGTTTGCAAACTACCCAGGAAAAATAAATAACTTTTTTTATGAATATTTTGTAATTAAAACTAATTAGTACCCATTATTTTTGTAATTCAATCAGTTCATTTTAAAGTATTTTTCTTTTAAATGAATAAAGCGAAAAGACCCAGAAAAACGCACACTTGTGAAGTGTGCCAAAAAATATTTGTTAGAAAATCTCATCTTCGTACACATTATTTAACTCATACTAATGAAAAACCACATGTATGTGATATATGTTATAGAGGTTTCACTCAAAAAGCAAGTCTCAAGCGACATTATTTATGCCATACTACTACTGAGAAACTTCATGAGTGTGGTCTGTGTTACAAACGGTTTGCTCACAAAGACCTTCTTTTACGACATTGTTTAATTCATACAAATGAAAGATTATATACCTGTGAAATATGTAACCGAGGTTTCTCTCGTAAACATCAACTATTGCAACATTCTATTGTGCATGGTAAAGAGAAGCCACATAAATGTAAAATGTGTCCAAAATCTTATTATCGCAAGCATAGTCTTACAATGCATTATTTGATACACACCACAGAGAAACCTTTTTGTTGTGATACATGTGATAAAAGCTATTTTCGTGAAGATGACCTCAAAGTTCATTATTTATCTCATATGAATATAAAACCATATAAATGCATTGTTTGCCTAAAAGAATTTGCTCATAAGCAAAGTTTAAGGAGGCATTGCATAACCCATACCAGTGAGGAACCTCATAAATGTGATTATTGTGGAAAAAAATTCTATCAAAAAAGTACTCTAAAACGACATCTTTCAATACATACTAAAGGAAAGTCACAAGTATGATGTCTTGATATTATAACCATTGTAAATAAATACTATTCTAAAGCTAAAAACATTTAGCTAAACAGTTTAGTGAAGTATTTCACAAATAGTTATTTATATTTCAAGTTAAAACTATATTTTAAACTTTAGTTCATTGCAATTCTTTTCTGTGGAAAAATAAGTATTTGATAATTTTGTCTGTTGTATAGATATTTCTTTAGATTTAACTGGATAAATCTAGATATTTTGTTTAGTATTTATTTATATCATGGCAATTTTCACAAACATTTTTTTGTACATCTTGATTTCTACGTCGACCGAAATGAAAGCAACAGCTTATCACTAAGTTACAACCAGCTTTTTAAATTTGTGGCTCTCATATCTCAATAATTGCCTTCAATATGAAATCAAATGGCTTGTCTTTTATATATGATTTTAGCCACATGAATTATGCATGATAAGTCTCGATAAGATAAATGAGGATGAGCCATACCTCTTTGCCTTTTATTTTGCCACTTAATTAACCAAAATAAAAGCAACTATTAGCTTATCACTAAGTTACAATCAGCTTTTTAAATTTGTGCCTCTCATATCTCAGTAATTGCCTTCAATATGAAATCAAATGACTTGTCTTTTCTATATGATTTTAGCCACATGAATTATGCATGATAAGTCTCGATAAGATAAATGATGATGAGCCATACCTCTTTGCCTTTTATTTTGCCACTTAATTAAGCCCCATAATCTTCTCACATTTTAAGTGTGAATACCTGTTATTGTATCAAAAATTTAAAAGTATGATTCACAGTTAAATGGATGTAACTAGCCTTTTAAGTTTATTAACAATTTGAATAAATTGTCAGTCCTTCCACTACATAGTCTACAATTGTTGATATTAGTGTGTTTGCTTCTTGATTCTGAACCTGAACAAAAAACACTCGCTACTTTTATGGCATAACCCACCAAGTATCCATTGTTGTGGAAGTACACTGCCAGAGTTGTTTCTTCGATGCATAAACAAGCTCTCTTCAATTTCGACAATTTTTCCAGGACCCCCAATTTGTCCTTTTGGTTTTTGAAGTAATCTAGAGAACAAATCTCTCATATAATTGTTTCAGTCAATCGTAATATTTTCACAAATGTTTAGTTGTTTATCACACCGTTTGATAGATGTTAATTCCTCTGTTCAGCAATACATGAAACTCAGTGCTCTTGAGAATTGTACTCTGGAACCACGAAACCAAGTGTCGGATAAAAAACTTTTTTTATAGACAGCTTTTCACATTGCACTTCCACATACTTTCCTTTACATATAGTTTCATTTATGCATATTCTATTTACAAGTACATCTTTTTCCTGGAAAAATGAAATAGCATCTTTCTCACTCCTCAGTAAATTAAAATTTGGCAACATTTTTCTTACAAGATTTAAATTGAAAAAAAAACATACTTTTTCACTTGGCTTGAATATAAACCAAAAGTGAAAGTCTATATAGTTGCTTTTTTTCATAATTTGGTGATTTATTCCGGCCTCCGGGGAAAACAAGATGTACCCATTATTATATTCTTCAATTTATTCAAGTTATTAGGCCATTGATATCTCGTATAGTCTAAGATAGTAAATTCATTTCTTTTTTATAGTAAAAATCGTTTTTGTTTTAAAGTTTTCTAATAATATAAATATATTTTCTCTCATATTTAATAAAATCTCAGCTGAATAATTTTTATTCTATCATATTTTTCAGTTAAAAAATTAACTTGTAAATTACATTGTTATATCTCTATTTGGTGGTATTCCCAGTTATTCAGTAATCACTTACAAAAAACAAATTTTATTACCTGAACAAGAGAAAAATCATATTTCCCTATTTAAATAAAATAATTTTTTTTTAATTTTTATACTTTAAAGTGATAAAAACTTATCCTATCACTTTGAAATTACTTCATTTAATACAATTAAATGCATGATATCAGTTTGTTACAATCCATTAATGTGATTTGCAGTTTGTTACAAACTCAAAATAAGACTTTATCGATATAAATAACTTCCTTTTGAAATCATTTTTAAAATATCAATTTTTGTAAATTCATGGATTTAAAAATTTTGGCAGAAATTTTAATAAATAATTATCTTCATATTTAATTATAAATGATATAATGATCAATTGAAAACATTTCTCAATTTTGGTTTAAATAAATTTTTTTATTCCAGATTATTTTAATCAAATTTCTTTAATTCCCATTTTAAGAATTGGACTGATTTTCTATTTGACATTCCTTTCACTTAAATATAAATGTACATCGTTTTATTCTTTTGATATTTTTATGACTATGAAATTTGTGTATTTGTTTTTAACCATAAATAAATAAAAACGCAAAACAGGACTGTTTCCATATTTATTTTATCCCTGAGGTCTGGCAAAATAAATTTTAAAAGGTAATTAAACATTAATAAAATTTTAAGATAGTTTTATTTTACTAATACAAAGAAATTTAATAGTTAACAATTGGTATTAACCCCTTGCTTGCCGCGGGCGTATATATATGCCACGCTAAGCCGATGCGTTAACTGCCCCGGGCGTATATATACGGTTTTCGGAAATACGCTTCTTTGCAATACTCTTCTATCAGTAATGCTTGACCATGGCTTTGGAATGCAATAGAATGTCCTTGACAGTGTTTAAAATATCTGTTGTGATGATGTTACATCTATTTCAAGCAAGCATCTTCTTTTCCACCAATACACCACATTACTGCGATCGCCTGTGTGAAAACCGGTGGCACTGGGGAGCGAATCTCGTAAGTTTTCCTTGGCAGGTAAAGGGTTAAAGAGGTATAATAACCATGTTTGTTAAATTAAGGTTCAAAATATTTACAATTTAGGACCTCCATCAGCCTTTCTGTTTAAAAAATAATAATCTGAAATTTATAACTTGATTACACATTTAACTGCATAATCTCTTTATTCAGGAAAGTAATTTGTCTAATGTTTTTTTACTAAAAAACTCTTTGTATATTCCATAACTCCCTGCTTATTTAAAAATATTTCAATCAAGTGAGAAGAAGAAGAATTTATTGGTGATAAAGTTTCAACAGTATTTATCTTTGTAATATTTACTAAGTTTCCTGGATCTCTATAGAGGTCTATTTTTTATTATATGTATATATATATAGTGATAAACTTCATGTAAAAAGCTTTTGCTTCATCAATTTTGGTTATTTTCCTTGCCTTACTTTATACTTTTTCACCTTTTTTTATAAAATTATTGTATTTTCTGATTGTAATGGCTACCCCTAAAAACTTTCAAGAACTTATTTAATCAGACATGCAATTAAAATTTAGATACACAATATCCATCTCTTGTTCAACAATGACAAAAATCAAATTTAGGATGTATATGGTTACATTTGTATGTAATATATAATTTACGATCTTAATATTCAAAGAGATTTTCATAACCCATTAATGTAAGCCTTCATGAATCCTATAGTTTGATGGATATTGTGTTTTTTCGTTGATTATTTAACACTGTATTTTTACTATACGTTTTTAAAGAATCTTCAGTGTCTGACAGCCCAGAGTGAGTTCTCGACTTGAGAATTTGATATCAGGCAGTACTATCCTTTGTCTAAGACTTACAATTTATGATTTTTATTGTTTTAAAGTCATCTGTAATAGTCCAACCATTTAAGTTTTGAGATCCATCCTTTCCAAGTATTTGTTTGCTTGGTTATGAAGACTAATCATTTATTTTATTTAGATGTCTGGCTTATCTTATATAACCTATGTATGCTAATAAAATTAATTTTACTTTAGTTTTTATGGATTCTTTATGATTTAATATTTGTTCTTTTCCATGTAACATTTATTGGGATACCCTCAAAAATACTTCAAAATCTTCCTCTTAAATATTTCCACAATTTTTTTTTCAATCTTTTTCTGTCAGTGTCCATGTTTTGTCTGAATAAATTAAAATAGCAAGTATTTAAGCCATAAAACATTGATTAGCAGTTATAATTTTGCTATGGATTTCAGATATATTATTTTGTATCAATTTTAAAACCTTAATTTGCAAGCTTTTTTTTTACTTCAAATTTATATCAAATAATTTCTTATGTTTATATTTTGCTTATGAATAAAGCTAAAGCATATCTTTAGTTTTTAGTATAATTATTATTTAGATTCATTTTGGCATATTTGAAAATGTGGCTTATTTTAAATAAAATTACTTTTGCATCAAAGTTCCTTTGCTAATATCATGTTTTTACAACCCTTTCAATTGCATGGAATTTAAAGTTGTGCAAATTAGTTATTTTTCCAAGTCAACATCAACAACATATAAAATTGTTCATAAAAATTAAAAAAAATTGAGGAATGAAACTTAAATTTTGATGCATTCATTGATTACATTGGTTCCTGAAATACTAAATTTATTTTGATGAATAAAATTGAATTTAATCTTAAACTTTACAGTGTAACACATATATATTATTTTAAGTGTAATTTTTTACATATTTTGTAGTGTTGAACTTATTCAGTTGTAGAAATGTTTGATCTACTGCAAATCATTCCATTATTGCTCAGACACGATGAATGACTAATAGCTTCACACCAGCTTGTCATGAAATGAAATGAAATGTATGGCAAAATTAAACAACTCGAGCCATTCACCAAATCAAGTATTTACCATGTTTACTTTTTTTCAAATTTACAATAGTAATGTTTTCATATTTTACTTCAAGTTCACTTGGTGCATAATAGATTTTCTTAAGTTTTTATTAAATAAAAAATTTATTATTGAATGTTTTAGATAAAAAAAATCAATAGTTCACTGTATGTTTTAGAATTTAATTTATTGTTTCTAATATATATACACATACTTTGTTAATTTTTAAAAATATATTCTTGAGAGCTATTATGAGATACAAATTGTTTAAATAAAAATAGAAAGCAATTTATATATAATTTAACTGCTTTAAGTTCAATAATATTTTGAAAAAATATATTTAGTTAAATCTTAATTGAATTGGTTTTAAAGCTAAAAAAATATTTTAAATATAATTTTTGCAAATTTTAAAATCTAAACTTTATTATTGTGAAATTTTTTAAAAATGAATGAACTTAATTTAAAAATGATTATTAGATGATATATGTCGTTAAAAGTATATGAGTTTTAGAATGATAAAAATAAACTTATGTGTATTGTTAAATAATATATACAAGCTTTTAAATATTTTAATTCCAACAAAATATGAAGTGAAGTTTAATACCTGGGTTTTTTAATTTTATAAGATTACATTTATATATAACTTAATATAAATCTAGTCATGTATAACTATTTTACAACATAATAGAAGTTTTTCTATAAAAAATGGGAAATATGCTAGCAATATTTAACAAGATTGATTTTGTTTACTATTTAAAATATATAGATTTATTTTACATTCATGTTGTTTTAATTTATTTTATATTCATACCAAGATTTAAATCTCAGAAATATATTCAAAGCATTTTTTTAAATTTACGTAAATAGCTTAATTGCAGATTGTTTGGTGTGAAAAAATCAAGTTATGATTTTTAGAATTAAAATTGTAAATAATCTTTTATTGGGAATGATGTCATGAGTCACATGATTAGTTTAAATATATATATCAGTCATTAATCCACAAAATAAATTCCATCCATAAGTTTTCCGATTGTTTGTTTGTGGTGGACTTTAAATTTAAATATATAACTTAAAACAAATTTAGATAAACAAAAAATATTCTTTTTGTAATAATTGTTTTCATGAATATGGATTAAATATTATGATTATATGAAGTGCTATTAAGATTTTTAACAGGAATTTTTCTAAGAAAATCTAATACATATTCTTCTATTGAAATAAAGTAAATATAAATATTTGTTCTTAAAAAAAGATCTTAATTTATCATTTATTAAAAAATGCAAGAGCACTTAATGTAAGGTTATGGCTTCATTTTTGTTATATTGTCTTAATGCAATTATTTATAAGAAAAGAAAAAGGAAACATTTATTTTTTTCTTTGAAAAAAATTTATAAGTGATTAAAATTTATGAAAACTTTATTTATAATTACATACACTACATGTATATTTTTTTTTCATTTTGTATTTATTACAGAAGCAATGTTTTGTTTCTGTAATAAATACAAAATGAAAAAATATTCTAAGCCTTATTAATTTTTATCTTGAAAACTATTACAAATGATTACTATGTTACTCTTTAATTATTGGTTTCATAACTTATTCTCTGGAACATATTTTGACAAATTTCATGAATTTAGTTAAGAAAAATTCAGATTTCATTGATGCGCATGATCAATGTTAGTCATTTGGCAATATTTATAATGTACATAATAAAGTTTGTAATGATGAAGTATTAGTTTTTGTTTAAATGTATATTGTTGTCTAATAAAAGTATACCTTATTGAAATTGCTGACTATGTTATTTCTATAATTTATTAAAGCAAAAATTTGAACTTTCTTAATAATTGAATAAGAGTTTATTAAAGTAATTATAAAAATATTCAATTGGAATAATGATATTAATAGATAGTAATGCTAAGAAATTTAAAAAAACGATTAAAAATTATAAATAATATAAAATCATATTTAATATTCACCACCAGCAAATATAAGAATGAAATTGATTAGATTGCTATACTTTTTTCCATTTACCATCAAAGAAAAAAACTGAAAATTCAGTTACCAAGGGCCAAAATTGATTTTCTAGTTAGATGAAAGAGTGTTTAGAAAGTCCAAATTTTGATTTTTAGAGGAATTTTTCTGTGCTGTAAATCTAAATTTAAAATATATTTTGAGCAAAATTTATGCTTATGTTGAATTGAAATTGATTTTCTTAATGGTTACATTATTTTTAAGAATTAAGTTTGAATTATATAAGTTTTATTTTGTGAAATATAATATCCATTAAACATTAATTTAAGGATAATTTGAAGATTCAATAGAAGATTGGCAAGTGTATGCTCTGTACTCAGTTATAAATCACTGCTTAATGTTAACGTTAATGCCATAGGCAGAAAAAAAAATTTTTTTTTGCTATTATTCTGATAATAAAGTTTAGTTTTGTGTTACTTATTTTTAATTTTAAAAGATAAAGGCATTGAAAATAAATTAAAATATAAAGTTCATTGTAAAGGTAATAACTGCAATGCATAAACAATTTTTAACCTAAAATTAAAAAAAAAAAAAAATCAGATTAGCAAAATTTAAAATATTTCTGAAATTTATTAACATTTGCAAGACAGCAAATTAAAAAAAATTAATTAATAACTATGGTATACAGTGCTTATATATTCTCAAGAAACTAATTCCAGAAATCATTAAATTTTTCCAGTATTTGCAGACATTCAAATATTGAAGGAATGCTATTCTACTTCAAATTCTTTTTTTTTTTTTCAATGACAGAGATAAATATTTAAGAAAACTAATGTGAATATGTATATATTTTATCTAAATTAGACTTATTAATTATTTCAACATTAAATGAATATATAGTAATATATAATACGACCAATTTCCTTTAAATATATTTGAAATTTCTTTTGAAGAATATATATATATATATATATATCAATGTCAAATTTAATAATTAAAGGAATCTATCTTTATCGCACATATTGACTATTATTTGAAAGGCTTAAAAAATTACCAATAAAATTGATACACTTATATTAAAACAAACTGAAAATGATACAAAAAAATGTTACTAAAATATATGCACATTAAAATATTAAGTCTGCAATATATATATATATATATTAATGGCAGAGTGGTTTTTAAAAACAACATTAACAAAAATATTACATGTCATAATTTTAAATAAAAAAATCATTGGTCATTTATGAAATGCAAGAGGAAAATAGTAAATGCTGTCATTAATTTTGGTACCAAAATTAATAATTCAACAGAAAGATAAAAGTATTTCAATGTTAAAGAACCTTTGTTGGAATCAAAATTGAATGGGAAAAAAAAACTAGTTTAATCTTACAAGAAATTAGGCATAAAAATTATGAAATATAATTAAAAAAATCTAAATCAAATTTTATAGATAATATTGAAATTTTAAACAATAAAGTAGTAAATAGATAATTTTCTTTTTTGTAGTTTTTATTGCATTTCCTTTCTAATTCTTTTTGTTTTAGTGATATTTGCAAACTGGTATATCCTTAAATGAAATGAAAAATATTTAAAATATGTTTTATATATAACGCTGAATTTCAATTCATTTTTATTTAAAAAATCTAATATTTGTAACTTGTTTTATTCAAATTCAAGATTCTGAAAGAATTCTCAGGTTTAAATTTATTTCTTGAGAGCCAATAATAACAGCAGTGAATTGTCTCATTGTGTAACTCTGACATTTTTACTTGTAGATCTGATTAAAATTACAAAAAAATGCATTGTAAATTGTCTATCTTTATTAGTATTTAGATTTTGTTGTAATATACAGGGTAATCCAAAAGTCAAGGCGAACTTTAAAAGTGAATAATTCAAAAACGAATCGAGTTACAAAGATACAGTTTGTACAATGCGGATGGAAAAGAAACCGCGTTATGTGTGGCAACATACAAAAAATAGTTTTATTTGCGACCAGTAGGTGATGCTATAGTGTTTTAATTCACCAATAGAAGATTTACAAATAAAAAATGTTGACAACTTACAAGTTAGCTTGATTAAATTAATTAATACCGTAAATGTTCAATGATCTGACCATCTTACATTATGGCAAGAATATTTTGGTGGATGGCATTTTTCAGTGATGGCTGGTTGGTTGCAATACACTTTTGAATCCAAGAATCCCGACAGTCAAAAATCACATGGTGTCAGTTTGGGAGATCTTGAAGGCTATGCATGATTACAGTTGCGACTGATAATGTGATCCTCTTCAAATGTTGAGTGCAGCAGGCAGAGCAATATGAGGTGGTACTCCATCTTGCATAAAGGTTACTGTTTAAAGTGCCTGTCATGCTTGCAGTTCAGGAATAATGTTCTCTAACAATGTTGCATATCACTGACAAGTGACAGTAAGTGTTTTAAACCCCATATGTGTGACTTCCTCAAAAAATAATGGTCCAATTAATCATAAAATCAGCAGTGAAGCCACATCAGGCTGTCACTTTAGACTGTTGCAAGGTGAATGTTAACAGTGCCAGAGAGTGAAATGAGCTTCATCTGTCCAAAGCAGTGTAAAGCCAGTTGTGCTGCTCGTCGATCTTAGTGAATACCAAATTCGTAAAATCTTAGCAAGATTCTAGGTCGGGGGCTTCAGTTCTTAGTTATCTTACAACTTGTAGTTATAACATTTTAGAGTTATTCACAGTGCTCTCCAGACACTTTTCTACAACACTTCTGTCTGCCTCGAAACATCTTTGAACACTGCACTTCCCAAGTGCAGAAAGTTTGACAGGGATTGCACCATCATGTTAATAGCAGCGGCTGTTGAGAGATGTCCGCTTTTTGAACATCATGGCAAAGAATTTGTAGCTTCAAATTTCTTCATCCTTTTGTTCAATGTAGAAGTCGTTATTGGTCTTTCACTATCTTTCATACCCTTCATGTAGCAATACGCTGACAATGCCGTTTAACTAAGAGAACTTTTTCATCTATGAAAAGTATTTCGATGCATGTAAGCTTCGATTACCCTCACCTGCTGTAGTTGCTCCTTTTTATATTAACTGTTGATTTGCATAATCCTACATCAGAAATACCACAGCGCCATCTGTTGGTCCCCAACAAAACTAATATTTTATTCGTTGCCACACAAAACCTGGTTTCTTTTCCATCTGTTTGGTGCTGTATCTTTGTAACTCGACTCATTTTCAAATTATCCACTTTTAAAGTTTGTCCTCACCTGGTACATCTTTTGGATTACCTGGTACATCTTTTTAATATCTAATTTCAATAATATTCTTAGAATTTTTCATAATTGTATAATTAAATGTATTTGAACTCTTATAAGCAAGAATGAAAAATTTATAATATTATACATAAACTAAATATAGTGTACATATATTGAAGAGAACTTTCATTTGGAGACAATTATACATACATAAAATAAAATTTTATTAACAATTTACACAGAATTTGTACAGTAGTTTACATTTTATATTTAATCAGTTTTATCTATTTCATCTGGCAACATTACTTTGACTTTGTAAATAAGATCCTTCTTTGTCATCCAGCTATAGGTGTTGTCAAAGACCAGATCATCTGAAATTTTTCAATAGAAAAATTCTTAAGAGATGGAGGCCAATAATATGTCACTTAGTAAATTTTTTTAAGTAAATATCATAAATAGAACTGAACTTCCAAATTCAAGATCAAAATTATTAGAATTAAAACTATACATCTAATTTAAATTATTAAAAAAAAATTTTATGCAAAAAAAATAATTTTTAAATTGTTGGTTACAAAATCTAACACAAGACTTAATTAGACCAGGATATAAAATGTGTCTTAAACCCCTATGTACAGAGTTTGAAGAGATAAATGAACCCATTTGTTGAACCAAAGGCCAGAAAATTAACCATTCTGCAGACAGCTTAGCATGAAAATTTTTAGAAACATTTACAATTTTTCAAATATGTAAATTTCCCTCACAAAAATTTTTATCATTTGTCAGATTCACTATTTTGTAAAAACAATTATCTTTAATTTTATTATACTATATTTATGTAGTACATAATATGTTATTGCATTATATAGTTAAAAGATAACAACATCTTTAAGCAATTCTTTTGTTTTGCAAGTTCTGTTTGTTGCAGATTAACATAAAAGTATCTGATCTGCAGTAATTCATAGTGGCAACTGACGACTAATGAGCTGCCATTTTTTACACATGAGAATCAATTTGTTTTATAAATTAAAATCTATTCTGAAACTTTTCTAACATCCAAAATGAGAATTAAATTGGAAAAAACTACCAAATTAGGTAATTTGATAGTGTTTTAGTGAGCAACTGAACAATTAGGTAATTGTTCAGTTAGTACAATTTTCTGAATACTCATGAATCAATAATTTATGATTGGGATCTTCATTTGCACCTTTGTAACTAAAAAGAATCAAATCACTTTCCATGAAATTGTTGCAATCTTATTTTTAAGAAAATGCAGCCATTTTCTTCCTTAGTAAGAATTTAATTTAAAAAAGCCAAAATATGAATAAGATTAATAGTAAAAGAAATAAGCCACAACCCATAATAAATAAATTTTCATGTGGAGATATAAAAAAAAATATTTCTAGATCATATGGTGTGTGTAACTTTAAAAATTTCTGACAAAAGCATTTGCAAATTGAAAACAAGCAATGCATTTTTAAATCTATATAAAATATGTTTTGTAACTATATTATATCTTATATGTCATCAACGATAAGGTCATTAAAACAAATGAGAAATAAATCAAATATATATACTTTTAGAATATATAGTCATTTTTTAAATATAAAAATCAATTAAGTATTACATGATTGATAATAGAATAAACAATTTTAAGTCATTTGTCTGAAACAGATTATCATATAAACACAATGCACACTTCAAGCATTTGAGCAAGATTCAAATACATAAATTACTATAAAAAAACTTACACAATCCACAATTAGAGCAAGAGAAAGTTCCCGATTCAGGAAATTGATGACACTGGACTCTATGAAGGGGGATAATTACAGAAGGTTCACTATTTGCATCTTCTTGAAAGTTCAAACCAAAATTAATATCATAATAAGATGTTTGAAAGTCCCACATCAATGCTGAATTTGCTTGTTTTACTGAGACTCTTACTTTGAATGCACACCCACTTTCAACAGTAGCTCTTTTTGCAGATGGATCATTCTCAAGGACAGCAAGTTGATTACTCAACCTTAAACTTTCAGGAACTAATGAATTCAGAGGTTTTTTGTACTGAAAATAGTATCAATATAACAGAAATTGTACAAAATGCATAATTTAAAATAAAATGCATTCATTTTATTTTTTACTCAAATACTTTTAGAATATCAGTATAATTGATTGAGAATAAATACAATATTTTAACTAATGATTAGAAATTAATTTTTACAAGATAAACTATTTTATTTTTTCATAAATTTCTTTTCTAAGATAGTTTGTCGTTAAAATATTTTTCAATGTATTAGAGAGTCATTAGTGACTATGTGTAAATAAATTATTTTCTCACATAAGCATTTATCTAGAGGAAACAATAAATCTGTATACAAATTCATTAAATTCATGACAAAAATTAATTCAATAGATTAAGATACAAATACAGAATTTATATATAAATCTATAAAATTTTTCAGTAAGTTTTTGTGTGCTCTTCTTAGCCAGCTGTTAAACTATTCTAATATCGGTATATAAAATTAACAAAAGAGCAATTTCCTAAAATATTTGTCTCTAAATAAAATATAATAATTATTAAGAATAGTTTGAGTATCTTTTGTACGATGTTGATAGCAAACTGTATGTTTGACAATTCCCATAATATTTCAGTGCAGCATATTTCATATTTATATTTAAAAATATTATGCTTGTTATGATTCATTGATAGTTCATAAAATACTGACTAGCTGTAAAATTATATATTTTAACGTTTTTAATTAATTTAAACATTTTTAATTTTCAGTAAAATTAGATTGAGTTATGAATTAAAAAAAATCTTTGTAGGTAGAAACAAAAAAATATAGGTATACATTTTTTCTAAAATATAATCGCCTATAATGTATTTCCATCTCATGGAACATAATCGATTAGCCTTAAATTTTTTACTTATTAGAAAGTTATTTTAGAAAGAAAGAAGAAATATTTTTACAATGGATGGGCAGTTAGGGTCTCCGTCTTCATCTTGTTTTGTACCTCCAACAGCAACTGGTAAAATTGATGGATCAATATGTTTTGTAATCTCTGCTGTCATGTTCTCTATGAATGAAATCAGAATTTTAGTAAAAATCTCTAAAAGTATAAAAAGTATTTATGCTTGAATTTTAATAATGTTATATAAAGTAATATTATATAAAAAGAATATTAATGTTATATAAAATATATTAATTAATTAAAGAATTACTTTGCTTTTAAAAATGGATATTTAAGCTACTGTCAACATATAATTGGATATTGATTGTGACATTCTACAGTTATACAATTACAAAGACAATAAAAATCATTGATCTATACACTTGTAGTGAATTTCTTAACCATTAATTTAATATTCGAAAAATGTGTAGTGTGTAAATATAAAAATATTTTTTAAGAAAATCAATAGATGAGGGATTTTTATTATAATATTTTGTGCAATGTTTTCAAATTTGCAGTTTAATTTAAAAAAAAAAAAAAAAAAAAAAAAAAAAAAAAAACACTGTTCTGATTAAGAATTTTGTATGTGCTTAGTTTACTTTTTCTTTAAAATAGCTAGTAATATACCGAAATTATATTTAAAATATATTGCAATAATATAATACTAAATAAGTTAAAATAAAGATGCACACACTTGTATACATATGTTTTAAAATTAAAAGTAACTTTCAAATTTTTTAATATTTGTTAATGAGATAAATTATATTGCCAAAAAAGATAGTTAATACCTAATTTTAATTAGTAATTTTTCTCAACCACAAATTTTCTTAGAAATTCTAAGCATCCCACTCAAATTAGCTGTTTTTTTACCCTGCATAAAAAAAATAGTTTATCCATTACATTATTTTACTGGTTGATAATTTTTTAATTAAATTCTTAAACTATTATGGTCCCAAATACTCAAATTTTTACAGGAATTAATAATTTCCTTGTGTAAATTATATCTAACAGCTAAAAGCAATAAAATAAATCAGTCATTAGTGCGCCATGCAAGCAGAACAATGCACTATGAATAAAAGAATAAATTATCGTTCTTGGTTTTAAATTGTCTTTGTACTGAACCATAGTTTTTAGGAAAATTACCTTGAATTGTTTTAAAATTATTGGCTAAATTATGAAATGAACTGTTTAAGTTTTGAGAATTTAATGCCTTTATTTTTATCGATTCTACAATGGCATTTTTTATTAAATGCTGATGCAAGAGGGAGAAATTTAACTAAATATAGCTAAAATTTCTGGGGCGACAAATAGAAAATAGCACTGTTAGAATGGAATTTCAATTGAATAGCAACCACAGAGCTTCTAAGAGTGCAGTTGTATACTATTTCTGTATTCAAATACTAAAATGTTACACAAAACACATTTTAAAAAAATTAAGTGGTGTCAATTTTAAGTATCAAGATAACCTTATTTTTACAACTATATCTTTTTAAATTTCCATTTAGTTTTTGAAAGTTTAAAACATCTTATTACCTTTTGAATAATATAATAAGACTTGGGAAGCAAACTACTCATAATAAAATTAAATAAACATTTTAATGTCTGGATATATTTACTCTACATGTAAAAACATTCAACAAAGTTTAATAACCATCTTTCATAGCAATTTTAGTTGCCATATATTCTAATATTTCTAAACAACATCTCCATATAAGGAATCATCATCATCAAACCAGATTTATTGCTTTATTATATCAATATATTTGACGCTACTTAATATTTTTCTCATTTTCATTTATCAACTTAAAAAGTGTATTTAATATCATAAAAGTATATTTAATATTATAAATATATATTCAATAATTTTAATACAGTACCCATATATTCTCATTAAGATGTAAAAATTCATATTATAAATTTAATTTTATAACTGACATCTGTGTAATATTTTTTCAAATTATGCTGTTGTTAATTAGGATTCTAAAACGGAAAGTGCTTGATTAAAATTCATTTATTGAGTAGAATGTATTTATAAAATCAGATGATTATGAATCATAATCAATTGATCATGAATTAATCAATTGATTATGAATAAATAAATAAAAATAAATTTACAATCATTTTCTTAAAGTACTAATATAATCCTTTACCATGTTGATATTATAAAAATTATTTTTTAAAAAAGCTGATTAGGGTGTTTTTACTCACTTTTAATTAGAAATACTTATTAAAAGAGTGTTTTTTTTCCACATACTCTTAATCTTACTAAAATAAGGAATTTTTGCTTATAAAAGTAGCTTTTGATGCATTTGCATTCAAGTTGTATATACAAGTTTACTATGTTTTTAGTAACCTATTTTTGTTTAAAAATAATTTAAACTCAACACAATTTCAAGTTTCTCTTGTAAAACCATAAAGGTTAATGTTTAAGAACTTTTAATTTCCACTAGCAATTTAAAAGATGATTTTGTTAAATAATATTTTGTTTAATTTTACATAAAATAAAAAGTATAAAGTTAAAAATTTTATATTAAAAGAGAATAATTCCTTACCATCAGACACCAGCTTTACTTTTGAAAGTACACTATCTGGTATTATTGTTTTCAACCAATTATAAATGAAGTTAAAAAATGAAGGAGCTGCAAAATAAACATTTATATTTTTTTATACAAAAACTTAGATTTATAATTAAAAATAAATTATTGATAAATTTTATATAATTTTTTTACGATTTACAAATAAATTGTAACAGATATTTGATGAAAGGAACAATGAATATTATGAAACTTTACTATCTAAACCTAATACAGAGTTGAATCAAACAATGTTTATCATCTGTAAAAAAAAAAAAAAAAAAGATCTTTTAAAATAAGGAAATATTGCTATGGAATAAATTGAAGATTGAGAATTGCTTTAATATTCTCCCTATTAATTGGATTTCGCTTACAGGAATTTTTCTCTTCTTAATAAGACAAATGCAAGAAAAAATTATCTTTAAATAAAATTACAACATAAATTGATCTTTATTCTGAACATTTTGATTGAAAATAACCTTCTTGTTGTATTAGAAAAACTTAAATAATATTTATTGATACATATAGGATTTAACTAAAAAAAAATTAGCTATGGTAGCTCATTCAGACGAGCATCGTTCTCGCGACTCAAAGGAAGTGATTTCAATCCTGAGACTAGCTAAAGACCACTGTGTTTACTAATAGTGACTGGGACATGTTAAATATGTTGATGTCCCAAAGTCCCCAATTCAAATCAATATCTCTGGGAGTGTCAAGGTCTTGGGACTTTTACTTGGTATCTGCTTTGAAAATAGAAAATACACCACTGGCTTTTAGTGCTGCTGTCTAGTCTCATCTGTACAAGGGAGAAATGAATTCTTCAGACTTGACAAGGAGCTGTACTCTCTCTTAGGTGCAGTAAATGTCGGAGCTGAACTTGACTGGGTTAGGAAAGGGTTGGTACAAAATGCTAAATAAATAGTAGCAGAGATGTTTTAATACCCAAATACTTGAGTACTAAGACAAGACAAAACTACCAAAAATTATGTGCAGTAAAACCTTGTTTAACTAGCACCTCTTATAACGAGTAATTCGCATAATGAGCGAAACAAATTGTAAAAAAATGACTTGCTTAACAAGCGAGTTTCACATACCGAAATGGAAAATATTTACTAAAAATATGCAGTGGGCAGCATTTGATATTTTATCTAATTCATGTTATAAATATACATTTTACATCATTTACATATATAGTTTAATTGTGTACATTTCATGTTAAAAATTACCATATCTAATCTTATTGTCAAGACAGAAAAATTAAAAGACAAATATAAGCTATTTAAAATAAAAAGTTTTATGTTGTTTCAGTAATATCAAAGTAAATATCTATTCTGATTTTATAAAAATTTATATAATACTGAAACAACATAAAACATTTAATATGAATTAAAAAATACTTACATATATATTTTTAATAATTTAGTTTTTTTAGTTCTATAGCTTATATGCTATCAATCAGTTTAATGAAGTCAGTAGTTGATACATAAAAACTTACCATGTACAACATAAACAACTTTCAAATGTTCAGGAAAATTATTTTCATAGTTTTTTAATAAGGTAAATGCTCTTTCAACCACTACAAAAAAAATTTTTTTTAAGAGATTTCATAAATACAAATTATTACAAAACTTATAATATTATGAAAAATAATTAAGGATAATAAAACCTTACCAGGTAATTTCATTGCAATTAGTTTTGAAAATGTACATTTTTATAATCAATCAAGAAAAAATTGCAAATAGAAAAGATTTATTTTAAAGTTTCCCAAAATAACACAAGTTATTTTCCTTATAAATTTCAAATGTTCATACAAATTTCAATCAAACATTGGATTTAATTTTTATAAATTAGAGAAAAAATAGGTATGAATGATTTTATAAATTCTGTAAGTATTTTCTTTCAAATAACTCATTTTTAAACTATGTAATTAGTTATTTAACCCATCACTCCAGATATTTTTCTAGGAAGTTTAATATGATCAAGAGTTATTTTTTAAACAAGATTTCACTATAAACAACCACATTAAAGGTAGCTGTTGAATAAAAGAATAAATTAAACATTCCTCCATTAGCTAAGCTTTTAAGTTGAATAATAATTTCTATATTTTTGAATGCACAACCATGAAAGATATAAATTAGGTATTTAATATCATTTACACTAAAATTTATACATATAATTATAACTTAAAAATATCAATATGAATTATTAAAAAGATTCTTTCAAAATTACCCAATTTTAATCTAACATTTTTCATCCATAAAATATGAACTACTTTTTTACCATTTAATTAAGTACCAAACAAATTGAAAAATTACTAATGAATTAGCTTACTTTTTTTATTGTATATTTTTAGGCTGTTATTTTAATTTTTATACCAAACATATTTCATGTTTGGTTTGACAACTACTTTATGATAATTTTATTTTCTTACATTAATTAGAATCTACTTAAAACTGGGGTCTTTAGGTTTGAATGACTACTACAAATATTCATTCCTGAGATATAAATTATTTCTACAAATCGTGCGAGAAATGAGTTTCAAACCTTCAATTGGCAACTCTGTGTGATAACAGTATTTTGTTCTAAGGTTTGTCACTTATCATCTTTTGTACAAAAAGATTTATTAGATTGAAACCTATTTAAAGTCGATTCCAAGCTACTAGAATATCCAAGCCCAAAGTAGGTCTGGTCTGTAGCTCAATTGTAATTTTTTGCTCACAAGGGCTAATTAGATCAGGACCTGCAGTTTAAAGTGGATCCCAAACCACTATAAGCATCCAAATCCAAGGTGGGATTTCAAACCATGAACTGTTGAATTTAAGTGCTAACCATTTGGCTACCAGTTCAAATCTCTCTCTCAGAGGGTTAAATCCTCAAATAATTGAGCCAGAGGACAATGATTTGGGGATTTAACCCCAAATCATTGTCCTCTGGCTCACTGATCCAAAAAAGAAGTGCCATTCACTTATCACTATTTTTAGAACATGACTGACGCATAAGCTGATTTTTAATTTTCTTAAAAGTTCTTTATTTTAAGATAAATAAACTCATAAATAAGATAGCAATAAAATAGCACATACAAAATAATTTAGAGCAGGAAATTAATATAAATATCATCATATTGTTTACCTGTGCTATGAATGACTGAAGTCCAACTTAAACCTTGCAAATCAAATATATATGCTTGCTTATCACATGAGATTTTCTGAAAAGTGAATGAAAAAAATAAATAATCATTTACCTATTAAGAAATATTGTATGAAAAATTAATAATTATATTAATTTAAGAAAATATCTTTCTTACACCTTCTCTTTCTCTCTTCTGGCGGTCAATATCAGATCTTATTGTGTATGAAGCAAATTTGAAAGCATCTAGTTTTGAAATCGACAGAGCCAGTCCTAAAAAAAAATGCGCAAAATACATACATAATTGCATAAATAAAACAGCAAATTTTGTTTTCTATTATTCTGCATATACCTAATTGCTTTGTTAATCAGTAATTAAACAATTGTTATAACTTTTATTTAGTTTAAAAAAGAAAGTACTTATAAGTTGTTTAGTAGATTTCTGCATTTTTTAAGTACATGCTTACTTCTAAAAGTAATAATTACCTAACAATTAAAATTAATAGTAATTAGTAATAATTAAAATTTACTTACTATTAACTTCATGTTAAAAATAAGTTACTATTTGTTTTTCTGACTCAAAAATATTACTTATTTGAGTTGATTTTTATTGTTATTATTTATATTATAAAAAAATTATAATAAATTTGAAATAAATTTTGCAAGTATTTTCAATATTTTATGCAATAGTTATAATATGATTACAAAATAAAACTTTCTACATTTGAACATAAAAACCTTAATATAAAAATTAATTAATTAAAATTTTTAAGTTAACTTATTATTTAACAATAAAGGTTTGCAAAATATTGACCTCAAACAATTTAAAAAAAATTACTGTTTAAACTGTAAACAGGCTTCAACATTGCATTGATTTTAAATTGTGTGACACTAATTCAAAATTATTGAAATAATTAATCACTGCATAGCTTTTCTATAAAAATTTATTTTCATAAAATTAGCAAGAAAATTTTATCGGCATTTTAGATAACTAATTGATAAGAGGATTTATTTTTAAACACTGTAGAAATTTTTATCTTAGAATTTAAAAATGTATGTTGCTTTATTGATATTATAAGACAATATAACAGTAAAATATTGAGTATAAAGCATCTAAACTTGATGCAAAAAATTAGTATTAAATTTTTACAAAGTTACAGCAGAATATTTGAAAAAAACCTTTATCCTTAAAAAAATATACATTTTTATCTAAAAAGAAAACCATGAATGCACTTTCTACAGAGCTCAATTTTTTTTTCCTCATAAATTATATTATTTTAATATGATGAAATATATTTTTAAACTATCAAAATTTATGAAGAATATTTGAAGTGAAATTACTTATGTATAAGAGTAATTATTTTGGAGATAATAATTAAACCAAAATAAAATATGCTTTTCATAAAATCAAAAGATTTGCATGTGGTAATTTCATATTACATTTTATATTATTAATGAAACATAAATAATTTTTTTTAATGATTTTCACCATGAAATTGTTTTGATTACAAATATTTTGAATTTAAATATTTGAACAGCTTTCTTAAAAGACATTTTAAAATATTAGAATCTTACTGGATTATAAAGAGAAATATATAACATTTTAAGGCTATTTTTAACTCAAAAATTGTATTTTTCCCAGGTCTCGAAAAAAATTATACTTATTGAATAAAATAAAATAGATAATTATTTTTTATTTTATAATCATTATTTTAGTTATATCACATTTTGTTTGATTAATCTGAAAAATACTCCCCAACTTATCATTATCACAAATAAGGCATCCTACATAGTGTAAAGTTTTTAAAAGAAAAAATTTTAAATTCTATGATAAAAAAAAACACTTAGCAAATATATATATATATATATATATATATATAATTGGAATAACTTATAAATAGCATTGCTTATATGCTTATACAAAATTTATTAATAAAAAAATACAATACTATTTGGTTAAATTACAGTTTAGGTCCCTTTTTTTGCCAACTTGCGAATTTGAAGCAGTTTTTCGTGCATGCTCATTACTCTTTTGTTTTAATTTTTCATTGGTTGCTAATTAAGGTTTACTTTGAAATAGCAGTAGAATTTCGCATGGCATTGGCGTCTATGAAAACGTGCCAATCAGGGGACCTAAAGCACATTTTCACCATACTATTTTAATAAAATAATTCAGAAGCTCTAATACAATAGTTCAATTTAATATCCCTTGAAAGAGATTTAGGTTAACAATCACCAAATTAACTTGAAACTTTCTTAAATGAAAAACTTGCAATATACTTTAAGCAAAACATTCTAGAAGATTAAAAGCATTACAGCTAATTTAAAAACTGCCATTATATAAAAGAATAATTTCTTTGTTTACCTCTTAAATCAGCAGCACCAATATGTATGATCCTAACAACAGATCCTTCATTATCATAGCCAAGAACAGCTGTATGAAAGTAGTCAGTAGCCTATGATATAAGAATGGTATATTTAAATATTAAAAATAAAAACCGTCATAAGATTTACATTTTCTTTTAAGTCATGTTATCAGGGTACCCAATATTTATATAGAATTATAATATTATTTAACCTGTTCATTAGAAAATTATCCCCAAATATTCATTAATTGGTTTTCATTTGTTGTTAGTGAAGTACTTACATAAATTAGCAATTTATTTATCATCAACAGGACCCAAAATGAAAATTAAAAGCAACCAGAGACCAACATTAAAATTTCATAAATTGTTATTTAGCAACATAATAAATGTTCATTTGTAAATTATGTGATAAGCAAAATAAAGCTTCTCTTAATGCAGTGCATCATGATATAACAGGAATAGCATTTGATCACATTTTTAAGCATAAATATAATTATTTCATTTTGGAAATTATATAGTTACTGAAATTTTCAGTACTTTCGTGTTTAAAAATTTTGCTCATGTAATTGTACTTTAAAACTGTAACAAGATATATTAAAAGAACAATAAAAGGTTTGACTGCAATTATAGATAATAATAATGAATTTTCATAGTAATAATTGATAAGGGAATAATGATTTAAGCATTTAAGATTGATGAATCTATATGCATGAACGACCACATTGATTACAATAAATATCATGAGAGAGTCATTTGGTGTGAAAATACTTTATTTGAAAGTAGAAAATATCTAGTATGACCAATTTTTGAAGATTCACATTAATAATCTCTTTAAGACTAGCTAGCATATAGAGATTCCTAATGGTTTGTGCTCCAATTATAAGAAAACTAACAGTAATAAAGCTTGCTCATTTTCTACCCTTTTTTAAATCTATGTTAATATAAATTGTTGCCATCTTAGAAAAAATTAAAAAGGATTCTTACAAATTGCTAAACTGTAATCTTTTTAATGTAAACTCTAGCGCAGAAACTATAAAATTCATAAATTATATATATATATATATAAACAAAATTTTTCACATTTATAAATGCATACAGAAATATAACAATTTTGTTGCAATTTTAAAGCATTCTCACTTGTATTTTATACAAAAATAATTTTCTATATTGATTTAGATTTTTAATTTTGTAGATTAATATTTTTGATTATGCTTTTCAAATATTTAATAAGCAGAAAGCTATAAAATAATAGCAGAAAATGGTGTATAAGTAACATAAGTTATAATTAACACATTAAATTAACAACTGAAATTTTCAAACTTTGTTGATACTAAAAATAAGAAAATCAAAATACCATTATATAAATCAATAGTTAAAAAGATCTACTAGGAAAAAAGGAATTTTTAAAAAATCCATTTTATAACTTTTTACCTATCTAATTTTGTTTCTCACAATTCTCATAGGAAAAATGTAAGATTACCTCTTCAGGAACAAAATTTTCATCTATCTTATCCAATCCATGGACTTTTACAAACTTTAAGTGCTATAAAATGAAAATAAAGTAGATTAGAGTTATGTGAATAATTATACTAGATTGTAAAATATTACAGACAATTTAACAATTCACTAAAAAAAATTTTAATTTTAAAAATTTTAGTTTTTTTTTTTTTTTTTTTTTTTTTTTTAAATTTTAACACAATAAAAAGGAAAATAAATTAAATTTGCCTAGCAAATTAAAATTAAAACATAAAATAGTGAAATTCTTGTAATGAATTGCATGTTATCAGTAATGGATTGTTATGACATAACAAAAGATGGATATATACATTTGCATATATGTAATTGATATTGCAAAATTAATCAAAAATTGGAAACAAAGCAATTCAAAATAGGTTTGTTTAGGTAATCTTATTTTGAATACAAATAGGATTTTTTAAGCAATAATTATTAGAACCAAACACTAATTTGGTAATATTAGTGTTTGGTTCTAATAATGCTTATTTCTAATAATGCTCTAATAAAGCTTATTTCTTTAACATCCCTATCAGATGAATAATAGGCAATGACAAGTTAATGAATCAGAAATTACAATTTTGAACATTTCGTCCTGTATTTTGTTAGTTTCAAACAAATTTTCTTGCTAATTTACAAACATTTTTGTTTTATATATTCTGTGCATGTGTTATAACATATCAATACATAAATTATGCTCTAAAAATTAAAATAAGACAAAATTAAAAACAATTTTTAAAACTATTTTCATTTCTGTCAACTCCAACACCTCCATTATTGATGAAAATGTTAATGAACTTTCCCTTGACTAACCAAATATATCACAAAAATACCAGCTCTATGAACCAAAACTATTATAGCTTCAATTTATGATATTTATTAGAATCTACAAATCAGTCAGCATTGACAAATTTTATGTGTGAAAATTCTAGTTTAACATTAAATACTACATAAACTAATATTGTCAGTTGAGTTATGATTTAGAACTGTCAACATTAATTTGACAAGAAGTTAATTTTCTGATGTCATTATTACAAATATATATTGTAGTATATAAAACAAAATAAATGAGCTACTAATATTAAAAATTATTGGAAAAAATTGAATGTGATATTAGATAGTTTGAGATTAATGACTCATACTAATCAAAAAAATTTAGAAAAAAGGATTTAATAAATGGAAATATTTGTTAACTCTAATACAATAAAAAGTTACCTTTCTCAGCATCTCCTCAGCTTTTTCAAGATCAAAATTTCTGGCTGTAAGAATACAATGTACTAAATATCTTTCAGAAAACTATGTTATACATTTATATTTTGTATATTAAATAAAATACATTTTCTTCATTCAGCTTTTTAATCAAATCAAACAAAATATCTCATTTAATGATTATAATAATTATGCATTAAAACAAAGGTATTTCATATTATGTTAATTTTATAAAACCAGCTATCTTATAATTTTATAATATCAGCAAACTAAAGAATTGTTTGAAATATTTAAGGTATGCAGCCACTCTACATAAATTTTAATGTACAACTACAACAATGTAAAATGTTTTTTGAAAACTACTCTCAAATATGAAATCCAAAGATTTCTTCACATTATGGTGAATACAAAAGTAATGTAAAAAATAGAATTGTTGAATAATGAAACAATCTGTTAGAACATAGAAGACTGGTTCAAATATTTTGAGAAAATATGTCACATTACTAATTGTATCACCAAAATGCACACACACATAAACACTATATACAAATACTTTTTAAAATTAAAGAAAACATTTTTATGATGAAATTTCAGAAATATATAGCTATTAAATTGATTATTTTCTAATTGTAGATACATTGAACACACAAAAAAGATTGCCATATTTACCTTTCCTTATAATAGATTTTTTTAATAATTTCTCATATAGTATTTTTTATGTTATAAATTAATTTAAGACTCTTACTAATATTTGATTAGTTCTTTTATTTTAGACTTATAAAAATATTAACCCTGGTTGCTTATAAATCTATTTTATATAAAACTAATAATGTGCCTTTATATCTTTTTTAAAAATTATTAATAAGGTTAATGACTTCAATTTTCCGGAATAAGATTTAAAAAATTTACTTGAGCAATATAAAGTAACAATACTGTTATTTTGTTTCATATTGCTTTCTCAAGATTATAGAAAAAGTATTTAAGACAAAAAATAGCATGAACACATAAGAAATAAAATGCTTTAAACAAGTAGAAATATTTTACAAAATAACAATGTTTTAACAATTTCTTATAAAATGAGGTAAAGTAAGAAATATAAAAAATAACTTTACATTAGAAAATAACCAAAGAAATTCAAAGCAATATTGTTTACCGGTTTTATGATATCAGATTGATATTGAAGGAAAATATTTCTTATTTGCTAAATTCTTCTGCCACATATTTATTATTTTAAAAATATTTACAAAGAAGCTAAAAATTAAAAGATTCTTGCAATAGTTGCACAGCAATAGTTCTAGCTGCTATTATCTACTGCAAAACAGATTTTGTCTAGCATGAATTGATTTCCTCAAATAAATCTACTTTCTAAAATAAAGTTTACTGTTGGAAACAAAATAAAATTATGAATAAGACTTAAAATTTTAAATAAAATTTACAGTGATGATTTTTAATTCATTGGTCAAAAATTTGAATTGAAATTGAAATCACTTAGAAAGGGCATTTCATAGATTTTACTGTCAGATATATTAAATACAAAATAAAGTCATACCTCTCAACCATTTTCGAAGATAAATATCTGTATTATTTTCAGGTGGCAGAACATCAAGAACTTTATTTCTAAGCTGAAAAAAAGATTAACATATTTAAAAATATTCATAAGCTAAAAGATACAAAAAAAAATAATAATAACCTATATTATAAACATTCTCTCTCACTGTTCAGAATTCTAAAAATTGAAAATAAGATTTCGGCAAGTGATTTCCAGAAACAAGCAACCTTTCTTTCAACTAATGAATGTTACAAAACTTCCAATTTCGGTCATCATTTATTTCCCCAAACTAACAAAGTTTCTCATAAATTGACTACGTGTTAGGAAGATATTCTATTATTCCAAATTTTACTGGATTTTTTATGTATGCACAAGCAGTATAATTAGATATTTATTAGACTGAGTTTAAAAAAGTTAAACCTAGTAATTCAGATTCCTATGTAACATAAAATAAATTCACGTCAAAAATAGAATTATATATGTTTAAGCTATTTTTTTTATAGCCAATCTCTTTAAATCAAGGTTTGGAACATTATGCTTTCTGGATTATTATGTACACAAATGATTTTTATATATAAAAACTAAAATTTCATTTTATTTTTAAAAATTAAAATTGTAAACAATGACTAATGAGCTAAGATAATTTTTAAAAATGTTACATTAATAAAACAGAAGAAATTAAAATAAATTTAAAATAATAACTTAAAGTTTAAAATTATATTTTTTTATTTACAATTACCTTTCTAATAAAACTTGTGCAGTTAAAATTACTTTAAAGGCAGAAAATACTTTTAACATTAATGTACACATTTTTTTTTAATAAACATAAGTTTTCTTTCCTAAGACAATATACGCAAATTTTATGTAATACTAATTATAAAATGTGAAATTAATATATTTCTAAAAAGACAACTCATGAAAATATATGTTATTATTTAATTTTGCATACATATTTGGGAAAAAATTATGATTATAAATGGAATTCACTATATTCCAGATTTGAATAAAGTTCGTGAAAAGCTTAAATTTTATTCTCTTATCATAGAAAAGTTAATTGAATGGCAAAGAAGTGAAAATACACTAAAAAATTTCAAACTGAACTTCCAATATTAAAAGTAAACTCACAAATATAAAGAAAAATTACAAAAAGAAATTATTATACAAAAAATGAAATTTCTAAAGTGAAAAATATATTCACCAGTTAATATGAACTGTGCAAAGGATTTATTGAAGGCAAGACCACCTAGAAATTTTAATTTCTCTAGTTTTGTTAATTAGTCTAGTTTTAATTTCTCTAGTTTTGTAGTTTAGCTAATTATAATATTTTTTTCTGATAATAGACACGTAAAATCTGGGGCACATTGTCCAAACAAGAATAAATTTTTTTAAACTGCTTTGTGTCAATTGTGTTAGTTGCACACTTTAATTGCATGTGCTTCAACATGATAAAGTTGTTATTTTTTGTTTTTATTTCATAAAATTAAACAATCAGTAAGGATTTTCATTATTCACAGCTGATTTTTCTGACATTTGATTGTCACTCTTTGTGCATGAAATCATTCAATCAGGACAAACAATTTAAATGGCTTCCGAACATTATAAAAAATCCACACATTCAAAAAAAGACTAGAAATAGAAAACTGTTGAATTTGACCAATTGAAAGTAAGAGCCAATTCCCAAAGTTAGGAATGGAAAGAAATACCTGTAACCAGTATTTTTTGGTATTTTAATGTAACAACCTGTAATTAATGCTTTTTTTTTTTTTTTTTTTTTTTCAAATACACTTTAGTTCTAATAACAAAGTTAGTGCAGGTCTGGGTATCCTGAAATAGGTGCAACTACAATTTAAAAACAAACAAAATTAGCATGATGTTAAACAACATTTGAATAATCAAATGTTGTTTAACATCATGCTAATTTTTTCAGTATGATTTCATGTAAATACGAATATTTTTAAAAATTCATCCATTGTTTTATTTCACAATATTTTATATTAAAATATAATTATAGAGTTAAGAGTTTTGCAAGCAAAATTGCTTTATATTTTTCAATAACTACAAATTTTACATTAAATAGTTTTTAATAATTACTAGTTAACATTGAATAGTTGAATCAAAATCCATATAATGAATTTTAATTAAATTATACTAATACTTTGAACTTATAAAAATACTTTAATGTAAAATAAACATTTTTATTTGAACAATATTAAATACAAATGTATTTTATTTTTATTTTCAGGTTTCTTAAATTAAAAATAAAATGTTTTAATTAAACCAGTTTATGTACTTCCATCGTTATTTCTATTATTATCATAATATTCTATTATTATTATTATTATGTGTATTTTTTTATTATGATTCCATACATAATTTTGTTACATATATGATTCCATATATGTATTTTTTATTCTGTTATTGTTTAATTTTACTATATTTTATTACAAATATGTAGAATTTAAACTTTTGGATGTTCTTTTACATTTTTACCATACAGTTAATTTTATTCAATTAATGAGAATGTTAATTTAAACCTTATAAAGATATTTTATTTATTTTAGTTTGATTTTTCATTTTGAAATTCTAAATGTTTAAATCAGTTTATTTATATTATCATGTGTATTTTTAAATTATGACTTAATGTAAATAAAATACATTACTCTTTTGTTCCTCAATTTTGTATTAAATATTTCACACATATTACTCAATATTTTACATTAAAACATTATAAAATTTAGATTTTTGGTAAAACTTTTGTATTTTTTAATATTTAATGAATTTCAATGCAATTATAAAGTTTACCCTAATATAGAATGATCATATCTGCTTAAACTTTATTAAAACAATTTTAATTGCTAAATCACTTTATTTATTCATAAATTGCTTAAGATTCTTAAAATTTAAACAAGATATGTGCATTAATGCAACTTTTATTTCAGAAATGCCAGTTTATCTACTATTAAAAATATATAATCTAAATAAGCGTGTTTTATGAGAAAAGTTACTATTTATAATAATATCAACAAATATAATTGCGATTGGATCATTAATGTTTACAACTAAAAAAACATAAAAAATTCATGATTTTTTTTTTTTAATTAAATGTTGTATTTTTCTAAACAAACATTAAAAAAATTTCTTTATAATTGTTTAATTTTCCCACATTACTATTTCTTACAAACTATTTTCTATTTAATTATAAAATTTTATTCATATAATTGAAAAACTTTATTTAATTCAAATAACAAATTAAGCTTAGTAGGTTAGAAATTATTTTCTTATCTAATTATCTTAATTAACATTGGAAATCTTTGTAAATTCTTATTGAGTTTTTTGAAAATTTAAACAGATACAAATATAAATTCTAAAAACAAACATAAATAAAATATGTGTGTCAATTTAAATAAAAAAAGTTTATGAAAATTTTTTAAAAAAACTGTAGAAGAAATAATTTGCCCTTCTTTGCCTCATACAAGAAATTGAAGTATTATAAGAAAAATAAATAAAATTGCAATTAATGAAATAAATTGAATAAAAAATATAAAATTACATAAATAATAAGAATTATTTTTTTAGTTTTTTTATTCACAACTAAATGAATACATATTTATAAATGATAATTATTTAAATTGTAGTTAGTTATAATTAATTTCATATAATTATATATATTATTGATTTGATACTTAATTTTTTGATTTCAATTCAATTTATTTATAAAACTTCTAAAAATAGTATTTATTTTTTAATCCAATAGATGGCAGTACGTTACAAAATGTATTTGTGATATATCGCAAATAAAAATAATTAAGACATAAGATATTCCCTATTTTATTTGTATTGAAATTAAAACGATAAAATTTGTTCTATTTAAAATGAATAATTTAAGGAATAAGGAAATCACATTTATTGCATGATAAATAAGAATAGTAATGTATTTTTTCTGAGGATTGGAACTAACAACGAAAAAACTGGATGGAATTGTCGTTAATTACAATTAATTTCATATAATTATATATATTATTGATTTGATAGTTAATTTTTAATTTTAATTCAATTTATTTATAAAACTAAATAAGCGTTAAGCACATAATGCAGTGCAATATTACTCCATGCTCAAACAATAATACATAGTAACGAAAAAAAAATAATAGAAAATTGGCGTACACATAGAGCTTTCTACGGGAGTACATGTCTTTTGAAAGATTCCAAATAATGGTTATGAGAATTAAATTGAGTGAAATAGCAACAAAAGGATAATGCTAAAGCAAGCATTAGCATGAAGAAAGCATTAGCATGTTTAGTCCGGTTTTCACTAGTGCTACAGAGATGAAGTAGTATTGCGGCTGTAACGAGCTTTACGATTGGCTCATAAGATTTGTGAGACATGAAATGGCAACGTGGAAAGGATGTGTATAAAGGCGCATGTTTTAATAATGTTCTTTTAATTTATCATTTGTTTTTTTTAATTTATTAATTTGTTTTAAAATTTTGACCAACGTGTTTCATTCTTTCTTGTTACAGTAAGCCATTTATTTATTTCATAATGAATCCTAAAATTTTTTAAGAACTCAAAATTTTGTGAACATAAAAGTAATGATTTTCCAATGTTTTAATTTATCAAAAATAAACATAATGAAGAAATTTTGTTTTTAAGAATAAGCAAAATTTGAATTATTCTGTTGTGTTTAATTACTTGTGTCATTTTTTTTTTATTTCTAACAAAAAAAAAAATATATATGTTTACAATTTAGAAAACATTTTATTATATATTAATTTTTAAAATGTTGTTTCTTTTTTAATAAAAAATTTCTATTTAAAACAATTAATTATTGTTTTAAATGGAAATTAACACGCGTTTATTGAATATATATTTTAAAATGTGTTTAATTCTTTGATTTTTTATCTTTTTGTTATTTATAAATTTAAAAATGCATCAAGTTTCTTTTTTATATATATAATTTATATTTATAAATTTAAACATTTCGTTTCCTTCTCTTATATAGTTATTTTTGCATATTTTGTCTTTCATGCGTATGTTCATTTTCATTACACTTGTATACCTTCTTAACCTTTTGTCATTTAAGATAATGGAAAAAATGATGATGTTGTATACTCTAAAAAAGAAAAAAAAAACTATTTTGTAAACAGATAGGGAATGAACTTTGACAAAATTCAATTGACATGTGTTCCTTCTATACCACAATTTAAAGAAATCCTTACAGGTGACACGAAAACGGTAATATTCTTTTCTAAATATTAGTTTAAATACTAGACAATGTGCTTGAAATAAAAACTAGTTTAAATTTGAAAAGTTAAATATACTTTATTCAATACAAGTTGAAATATATATTTTAACCAACTCTTGAAATTGCTGAGTTTCAGTGGTGTAAAGATGACAATTTTGTAGAGCAAGATACTACAAGTATATTCATAGCAGCATTTACCACTTTCTATGATTGCCTTAAACTTTATGGTGAATTGGAAAAAGTCAGAGACTACTCTATTTTGTCACAGATTCTTATATTTATAAATCTGGCGGATCAAACGAATTCAAAACTTAGAAATTTTTTGAAGAATTTATGGATTATTTGAATGGACAAATAATAACATGCTTTGTATCTGGTAAGAAAAATATTATAAAGTTTAGAATTTTTTAGTTCTTACATTATTAAATTGAAGAATTTGCCTATATATTTTTATTTTTTCAGTAGGACCTAAGAGTTTTGTTTACAAGTTTAATAATGATTTTACAGTATATAAAATAAAGGAATTTACCATGAACAATTAAAGTTTTCTTTTTCTACATTATAATTCTGTAAGAGAATTAATAAAAAAAATATTTGATTTTGTAAACATTCCCTTTACAAATCATTGAAAAATAACAAGAGACTTAAAAGGAGGAATCTTGACTGAATGAAGAGGGGAAAAAATGTTACAGACTAATTTACAATAGAAGAGTAATTATTGAAGATTTTTCTTCTATACCTTATGGCTATTAATTATGTATATAAAATTAAAGTTAACTACATTTATTTAGTTATTTAAACTAATTTACTTGTATTTTTTGTTTATTTGAAATAAAGAAAATTTTGCTTCTTAAATCTATGTAAATGTTATTTTTTTTAAAATGATTAAATTGCACTCATTGTTTTATAATTAACTTTATAGATATATATAATAAAATTTAAAAATATTGCTAATAAGAAATAAAAAAGTATATCCAATTAAATGTTTGATAAAATTTGAGCACATCCATTTCTTCTAAGTTATTAAGAGAAGTAAACAACTTTTTGAGTAACTTTAATTTTTTTTGCATAACTAAAGTATATTAAATAAAATATTACTTAACTATTAATTAAATTAACTGTATTGATTTTTTTTTTAAATGATGGAAAAAATTATTCTTTGATGTGATCAAAAAGTGATTGTAAATAATACATTTAGGGTGGCAATTTCATCCATCGAAAGATTTTTCAAGAAAGTTATGCAAATAAAATATCCAAGCCTCACAATTATTATTTGTTGACCATAAGAATGAAAAAATTATTCAATGTGCATGCGTTCCGGAGATAAACTCAGTATATATCAATCAGGTTAATCAATTTCCTTTTTGTCGCAGAGTAAGAAGAATGTCTGCTGTCGTTTTGAAAGATTCCAGTTTAATGCTGGTTACTTTACAGTCAAAGAGCTTGTTTATTAGAGTACAAATAGAGTTTGGAGTTTCCACTCTCCTTATGCATTTGAAAAAAAAAAAAAAAAAAAAAAAAAAAAAAACAATACTCGGTTGTATCTAAAAATATAGACTTTACAATTGAATGAAGAATTTCATTACTGTAATTTAAGGAATATTCTAATTACTTTATTTAAATTATTTCCAAGCATTTTTATGATTATTTCCGAGCGTTTTTAGAGTTTTTGAGAGGACGAAAATGTTATAATTTGGAAGAGTTTGGCTGTCCGAAAGAGTACTTCGTCCCAGTTGACTATAAATACCCTATTCACTCCGGTGATATTTTTCATTGTGTTTTTTTTTTTTTTTTTTTTTTTTTTTTTTTTTTTTTTTTTTTAAAGTTATAATATTTAAGAAATTTCTTATATTTTTAGAAATTGTAAAGATTGAGATTATAAATCTCATTAAACTTCAAGATGTCAGTATGTAATGATCAAACTTTAATATCTCTTTCACTCTCACACACTCACTCACTCACACCTGATTGAATAAGTATAACTGAACCTATTTCGAGCATACAGAACTTTAAAAAATTAAGTCTATTTTTCAATTTAAAATAAAATAACATGTATTTTAAAATTAAGTGTTAGATAGCTGACATGGAGGAGTATGTAGTTAGGTTTTAATACCCCCATCGAGTAAATTGCCTTCCATATATTTTGTATTCCGGGCATAGATAATGGGCCGTATTCACGAGTGCGAAAGATGAAAACCATCAAACATATGTTCCGATAGATACAAAAAGCAGAAGTTCAACGCCCATCTCTTTATTCAGAAGCAGTTATGATCAAATCCCGGAATTTTCTCTCTGAAGAATGTTATTTTAGCACTACGGTACTGTGAGCCCAAAAGAAAATATTAATGATAAAAATTGTGATAGAAGACCTAAAATCACAAACTTCAATTTTGGTTTTTATAGTTATGAGTAAGAATCGATGTTTTCAAATATAAATGAATGATGTATAACATCGATAAATCTGAAAAAAATTGATTGTAATATAAGTGTATCCATGATTTATTTTTTTAAACTGATAGTAATGAAAAAAATTACTTTGGTGCATGCGAACTATCACAATATTTTCTATTCAATGTTTAAATATCATTAATCCTAAAGACTAACAAATTTAAGTAAATATTATTTACACTTTAGAAAAATATTATGTAATAATGTATAGTTTGTAAAATATTTATTTAGCACGAAAATTTATGAATTATATCTTAAGTTATCATTGACAAATGCGTAATGATTATTTTGAAGTTTATTTTCTGGTTCTTCCAAACAAGAATTTCAAAGATATTCTTATATCAATGTAACTCCCATCACTTGAAACACGGTTTCAATTTTAAAAATTAAGATTTTATTGAACATGCAGAGTGAAAATAGTATAAAATGTGAATCTGATTAATTTCATTCGCAGATTATTATTATTATATTTAAAATAGAGTATAAAAATAGAATGAAATGACCTGAGCACAGAATTATCACGGATTTATAATTCTGCTTAATGCGAGGCCATCTTACTGACTTTGTCATCTGTGTAATGTTTAATTACCTTCACGAGCTTGACAAAGAGACTAGATTTGTTATTGGTTAAGCGAGAGAATCTTAATTTGAGTTATGATATTACAGAAAGAGAAAGTGAGAAATTTTTTTTACAGCCTTATACAATGATAATATGAAAGGATTACATTTTTGGGGAGTGGAATAGGTGAAGAATAAAAAACAAAAAATATGTTATACTTCGTTCAGAATGCCTGTTATAAGCAAATCAATAAGCAAATCCGAAATGGAGAAAATTTACTTTTACAAAGAAATCAAAATATTTAAAAAATACAATTTCTTTTCTCCTTGAAGTTTTATATCAAAATCGAACCTTTGCATCTCCTTTTGGTAAATTAAAGTTAGTTTATCATTCAATGGTCCTTTTTTCACACGAAAGCTAACAGTGCCTACGGTTTAAAGTGAACTCCGTACCACTACAAACAGCCATCTTGGGTATGGAGTCCAATACACGAAACGTGGAACCAAAGGTCAGAATGCTAACAGAGACCAGCTCGGCTCATTTTAGTATTATCTTCCTAGCAAAAAATATAACTTTTTGAAGTTACAAATCTATAAAATTAACTAAACCCCGTTAAAGAAAATTTTCTGTACATCTGATATTACGAAATGATCAAGATTTGGCGAAATGTAAGTTTGGTTTGTAGCTATATAGTCACGTTTGGCATAAGAAGGTTAATTTGACTGGGACTTGTTTTAACCTGTAATTCTGAAATCACTAGAAACATCCATGCGTAATGTTGTAGCCATGGATGTTTCTAACGTATGGTTGTTGGATAGGGTAACATCAGAAAGACTAATAGAGTTCCAGTGAATATCATATGACTCATTTTGTTATACAGGACATATATTTTTTTAATTTATGTGTAATCGTTTTTATCATTAAATCTAAACAGAGCAAATAATTTGCTGAGACAGTTATTTATCATTTTAAATTACTACGTCATGCATCGGTTTCACCTATTTTTATTTACGGTCGAAACCTTGTTCTGAATATTAAAAATTCCCTTCATTAACATTAAGTATTGTCACAATGATTAAGCGATTTGCTTTAGTATTTATATCTTGGTTATTGCGCTTGAAGTAGAATTGCTGAAAGAATCTTGTGAGAACAAACTACTTTATTTCAATAGAAATTCTCTAATGCTCTGTTACTTTCAATTACTATAATTTTGTATTTCAGTAAAAAAATTGGTGCTATTTGTCTCTACTTTTATATTATGTATATAATATGAATTTCCAACAACAATATAATAAGAAAAGTATATTATAAAATGTACATAATTAACTTAGCGCTTATATTTTAGAAACGAAAATGATTTTGTGTGTAAATTTAAATTCATTTAATGATTAAATGTCGTATTAGGATAATAAATGATGATAATAAGTACTGTCATACGATATTATTGTAAGTTGTAAAGAAAAATACTTGTAAGACTGTTCAAACTCTTCAATATGTTAATTAAGTTCTTATAAGTTTAAATTTAGATTCTCAGAATTGGAGATAAAGAAAATGCAAAATGTATCTTAACCCAATAAAATGAAATTAGCATAATTTTTGTTTAGACATTTCTGATTAATATTTTTAAATAGGTATATGTAAAATGCCAATGGTTTGTAAGTAACTTTGGATACTTAGAGCAACACTGCCCCATTAAAAATATTAACACATCAATAATACAATAAAAACTAATAATAATGCAACATATTTAAATGTTCTCTTTAAAAAAATTCTTTTCGTATTCTATTGCGGTACATCAAGTTACATTTATAATATTATATGATAGTTAGACCATCAAGTAAAGAAATGGTTAATTTACACAACACTTTTTTTTAATTGCCGTCCACCCTGTTCAGTGATCAGAGAGCCTGATTACGAATGGAGAAGTCCTGGGTTCGATTCCCGGTTCGAGCATGAATGTACTTTCTCTCTCTCCTGTCTTTTTCATTTCCTTGTGTAAATGGTTGCCTACCTTATAAATGGTTACCTTTGGCATGTATGTACTGAGGAGAAGTTGGGCTACACATCAAATTACGGAAAGGAGCAGCGCACCCTATACTGCCAGCTCAGCTGGCACAAGACAATTTTTTTTAGTTAAGGTTTTTGTTTGTCCTTTATAGTATTCAATTTTTGCTCACGAAGGATAAATAAATCAGGATTTAGTTTTGTAGTTGAGGAATATTTATATATGCAAATTCAATTTTTGCTTTAAGTTTTACTTAAAACAAAAATTACTTATTTTTTGCCTTGAGAAGTTTTATTTAAATTTTTGCTGCATAAAAATTAGATATAAACGTATTACATAATATTACGTAATTAATACAAAAAGGTATAAAAAAGTATACACAAAAAAAGTGAGCTTGCAAAAAGTAATGCCGTGGTAAGATTTTATGAATACTCATTCGACTGAAAATAGTTTGAAAAATATTTTAGGAGCATACTAAAATAAAAATTTCATCTAGGTTTATCTTAGTTTCTTAAATCAACACTTATCACATAAATCATTTGCTCTATTTGATATTAAGAACAAATAAGAACAAAGTGTGCCAATATTTTATTTAGTTATAGTTAGATCACGCGATTAATATTTAATTAACAAATAAAATATATTTCAAAATGAACGAAACATTTTTTTTTTAATCAAACGTGAATTTATATGAACTATTTTTTAACAGTAGTAGCTTCAGATATGCTATTGTATAATATTACTCTTAAATAAATCGGGCATGAAATAAATCGAGTTTTATTAAGTCTTATTTCATAAAGAGTATACTGAACAATACGAAATTTCAGGTAAAAATATATTCTTAAATATGTATAGTGTAAACAAGTATATTCAAATTGAATTTAATTTTTGAAATAAATTTTTAAAAATAGTTTTATATTTATATGCATTTAGTAAATATTTATTTCATTATTATTATGATGAGAAAAATGCTATGGATTCACTTTTTTCCACCTCATTATGCGAAATAGTATTTCTCAAAAAACTTTTAGTTGATATTCAATGTCTGGATGGACTCTATCTGTGATAAATTTATTATATTTTACCATATTCAAATTAAATTTACTTCATAGTCAATTTACTGTAGTACATTTTGCATGGTTTTGCTTGACTTCAAAACAATGCAACCAATTTTCAGCAGAAAATCATTAACCAAAAGGAGTATTTTTAAATAAATTTTGCAATGAATACTTACAACCATTTCTATGTAATTTTTCATGACTACAATAGATATTACTTAAAATATGAAGATTTAAAATTCATAGTATTTATATAACATTATTTGCAGATTAAATTCCCTAATCACTTTTGTGATACTGTGAAAATTTTGCAATGAATAGGCTTATTCCTAGCAGAAAGTATAAAATAGCATGAATTCAGCATTTCTGATGATATTAAAAATTTATGGATTTTTGTGAATCACTATTATGTCATATGTATACTACTGTCATATTACTGTTAGATTTAAATGCGCACACAGTATGTTATAAATGGGATACTTATTACAATTCGAAAGATAAATTTTGACGTTATTTACCTGTTGAATAGTATCTTTTTCTTCTGCAGTGACTTCGTCCATTTTTCTCACTTAATCAAATGTTGCAAAAAAATATTCAGTCTAGAAAAATAAAAAAAAAAAAAAATATTGAAAAATTTGGACTACAAAATCTTTATAAAAGCAAAAAATTTGAAATAATTTACATTTTAAGTTTAAAAAATTGCTTAATAACATAAAAAATGTAGTTAAATTTTAAAATTAAATACTTAATTTTATTATTTTGTGAAAGAAAGGATTTTAAATTGAACTAAGGCAGGAGATTAAGTTTGATATATTAAGTCTCCATTAAAGTTTGTTCAATATATTTAGAAATTTTTAGAATATATTTCAATTTTCTGTAGGTTTTAATAAAATTTGCATTTTAATTTCCAAGTATATAATACAGTGTACAGAGTTGACTAAAGACTTATTTGAAACACAATTTAAACATTTGATTTGTATTATAATTGAAAAATATATGTGAATAATTTTATTATAATTGAAAAATACAAAATATTTAAGTTATAATTGAAAAGTGCAAAATTAAATTTTGCATACTTGTTCCATTTTTATGATTATTGATAGCTAAAAATTTGAAAATACACTTCAATTATAACACTAAATTTTGATTAAAAAAAAAAAGAACAATTTTACTTATGTTTTGATATTTTAATTGAGCTAATTGTTAGGTTATAAGAAACGAAAAATGTATACTTTTCGATATTGTTGGAAAAAGGTAATATGTTGTTTTTTAATACACCTTATTTTATGCAATAAATCATAAAAATACACTTAAAACAAATTTCATCAATCTTTAACATTCTCAATAAAAATGGTAATATTTAAAAAAATTTATTTCAATTTAATCTTCAAAGTTAAATTTATAAATGAACGGTAATGAAAAATTGGAATATTCATTTATTTAAACAAAAATTTCCGTTTATAAAAAATTTAAATTTTATGCTGAAAATAATAATTGAATATCAAATTTTGAAAATACTGTTAGCCGAATTTCAAGTTTTACTATTGCCTTAAAATATATAAATCAGCATTTTATATTAAGAACATTTTATATTAAGAAAATATTTCACAAATCAGTCATACTTTAAAGGCAGAGAAACTTTGATCTTCCTAATCATACTGATACAATAATTCAATAGACATCAAATTAAAATTAATTCAATAAATTAGTGGAAGAAAGGAGTTAATAATAACCAATAAGCAAGTTATACTAAATTTTCTTATTACATCGTTTCAAGATTTAAAATAAGGACAATTAAAAAATATATTAAACAAAAATTTAAAAATTAAAATTCTAAAATCTTGACATAAGTTAACAGAAATGCATTTTTAAAATCACAGCAGATTTGAACACTTTACTGAATGTCCCATAAATATGTAAGCAATTTATAAATTCTTGAAAGTAGAAAGGATTGGAAAATGTGAGAGAACGCAACTGGCAACAACTTATTCGCATAAAATGTTTTAAGAGAAAATTCTTTTAGTAGTTAAAAAGTTTGTCGACAGATGGCTTTTCTTACCCATTGACGCAACAGAAGTCCGCTAAAATTTATATTTATTAAGCTTCAGACAAATGCTTACAAGCATATTACAACATCAATTGTTTTACATGTCCATCAACAAGCAAATTCATACTTCGTAATCTAATAAGAATATCATAACTCGAACACGTAGCTCATCCAAATGGATGCAGGGGATTTCATAGTGAATGTCGCGTCCTTCAAATTTCTTAAAGTAGTACTGCCTCATTCCATCGTTTTGGATTTCATGCAATACCACAGCCAATTTTAAATGGTATTAAATTAAGTGAGTTAGTGGACCGTTAATTTTTACAGTAATGGTTGGTTCCTTACAAAATACGATTATTATTATTAGGAATTGTGCTTCAAAAGAAATATACAGTAAGACCCCGCTTAACGCTGTTTCGGTTTAGCGCTCTTTTATTTCAACCCGGGGATTCCACGAAATCGCTCGCAGCATACGGGGATTCCCCGAAATAGTATGCAGCGATAGGTTTCAAATTCATATCCGAAGGAGTGTACTTATGTTTCTTGTTTGGTGTGGTATTGTACAGACATATTTTTATTATTGGAAACATTTGTTGAGATTATTGTAAGTAGGTATTAATTTACATATTTAATACTATATTACAGGGTCAAATATTTTGATCTTTAGTTTTTACTATGGGTGATAATGAAAAAGAAAAGAAAGCAACCAGAAAAAACATTTTACTCAAATCTAAAATGGAAGTGATTAGAAGATTGGATTCTGGTGAACGTCAAACTCTAATTAGTGCTTCATTGAATTTGCCAACTTCAACAATAAGGACCATCATGAAGAATAAAGAAAAAATACTGTCATTAGCAACTACAACTACGTCAAGCTCTGCAACTAGAATTACCCGTTCAAGAAATAATATCATAGAGGAAATGGAAAAACGACTGTCTATATGGATTGACGACGAAATTGACCGCAATATGCCATTAAGCCAATCTATCATAGTGTAAAAAGCTAGAAGAACTTTTAATTACATTCAGGATGAGACAATTGACACAAGTGAAGCTTTCGTTGCCAGTCGAGGATGGTTTAATAGATTTAAACATCGAAATAACTTTCACAACATAAAGATTACAGGAGAAGCAGCAAGTGGTGATACAAAAACGGCGGCTGAATTTCCAGCTATATTAAAAAAAAATAATTGAAAAAGGAAACTATCCTCCAGAATTGGTTTTTAATGTTGATGAAACAGGCTTGTTTTGGAAAAGAATGCCGAAACGAACATTTCTATCCCGTGAAGAGAAACGGGCACCAGGATTTAAAGCTGCAAAAGATCGCTTAACCCTTCTACTAGGTGGTAACGCAATCGGAGATTTTAAATTAAAACCATTACTTATTTATCATTCCAAAAACCCAAGAGCGATGAAAGGCATATTTAAATAAACTTTACCTGTAATTTGGTAGTCTAATAAAAAATCATGGATAACTGCGAAAATTTTCCAGGATTGGTTCACTGAACATTTCTGCCCGTCTGTTAAACGTTATTGCGAAATTAAAAAACTTGAACAAAAAGCACATCTGATAATTGATAATGCTCCAAGCCACCCAACAAATTTATCAGACTTAACAACATTTTACTTTTAAGAACTTTTAAGAGAACAACGCAAAAGAAAAAGGCAAACAACATTAGATGCTTTTGTCACAAAAAGGCAGAACACTGAAAACGCGGAAGGCTAACTAAATATGACTGACTTAGAATTTTATTTGTTTTTTTTTAAGAATATTCGTTTTGTTATTTATATTTTGTTTTTATTTTTGCAAGAAATAATAATGTGGTATTAATTTGGGCTTTAAGAAATAAATATTTTATTTTTATTAAAAAAACATACTTTTTAAATTTAATACCTAACCAACTTCCTAGCCATCTTCCCCTAACCCCAATATTTACATGTAAAGATAGCCTCGTTTAGCGCTGTTTCGCATTACGCTCTACTTTGATGCAACGTATCCCCCGCGTTAAGCGGGGTCTTACTGTAATATGAGGCTGCATCCCGCATTTCACGAATGTTATTGTGGGAAGATTACGTTCCAATAAGGACGGTATTATTTTAGTCTATAGCATTTTTAAGAAGCGTTCTACTTCAATTGAACACATCTTCAAGCCTGCTTTTGTTTGACTCTTTAAAGAGAAAAAGACCCCACAGTAGTGAACGTAGTGAAACCACAACTAATTGGGACACATGGGGAATGTAGTAGCTTTTCAGTATAATCATGTAAGTTCTCCTTTGCCCACATGCAATTTTAAAGAAAATCAACTGACCATTAAAAATGAGATGCGTTCTTCCAGAAGATGCTGTGAGGCCTTCGAGTTTCCTGCGATTTTTGTGAAAGCATGTTTTGTGAATTTCTCTCGCTTAGTTTTGTTTTTTGGTGGAGGACGAATTGTAATTTTTAGATAGTGTAATACATCACGAAGGATACGAAATAATGATGTATTTTTTTATGGCAATTAGTCGTGTCACTCCTCGTGCCCTACTTATCCACTCGTGGATAAGTAACGTAATGTAACCTTAGAGTATTCATTTGCACAGCTGAGGTAGAAGATTTTAATAAATGTCTTGTAAAAGCAAAATTTAATGAGCAGTTTGACAGAAGTTACGAGACCATTATATTTCTTCAACTTTTTTATTTAATTAATAAATTATTTATTTATTTTTGCACGGGAAACTTTTGTAAAGTTTTCTGGTTGAAGTAAAGAAAGCTGCACCAGTACCACTTTATCCACCATCACAGTCCGAAACATAAATTTACATTAATAATACGATTTGTGATCGATAATCTGTCAATCGTATAACCAGCATATTATAGATATCAGAGTTGCATTTTGACTAATTTCAATGCGTAAAGCGTCCTCTATCGACAAAAATTCGAACTTAACTTTTTTCTATCAAAATAATCCGCGTTCATGCGAATCAATTTGTCACCGATCATATTCATAAATTCCAAATCTTTCTACTTTCATGAATTTTTAAAGTGTTTATGATACTCAGTACATGGAAAAAAAGTTTATTTTGAATAACCGAGAAATATGCTTTAAAATGCCAATAATCTCAAGAGAAGGTATGTGAAAACTTCTCAAAAGAAAAAAATTCAGTTTTTTGTGTAAGTCATCCAAGAACGCGTATCCTAGATTTTTTTAACATAGTTAATCACTTCAAATATTAAATAAGTTTGTTATATATATATATATATATACTTTTTTTAAAAGAAAACTTATGAAAAGGATTTTTATAGTTTAAGAAAACTAAATCATAAACTTTTTCCGTAAATGAATTATATCTAAATATCATTAAATTGGGATAAAACTGTCCCAATTTGATGACATTTAGTAGAAATGTAACTATTTATGACAACATGTAACTATTTATTTAGAAATTGTAAAAAAATATTATTATAATATTATTAAAATATAAATATAATTGTATAATTATATTTATAATAATATAAATATAATTATTTAGAAATTATAAAACCAGGAATTTAGAATAAATTCATTTCATAAATCAAAATAAGTTTAAAGCAATAAGTCTAGAATATTTATCGTATTTTATGCATTAATGATTTATACATTTCTGATATCAGTTTTCGATAATTAACATATTTTTAATGCTAACATATAATATAAGGCCAAAAGCAAAACAAAAAATGAGTTAAGATTGTTTATTGCCTATCTTTTTGCATGGAAGAGCTAATTCAACCAAAACCTAATTTAAATGAACACTACAAACATTTACTGCCGTGGAAAGAATCGAACCCACAAATTGTGAGATAAGAGACCAAGTCTGGTTTGATTTGTCACGTTATGGTTCTTTTTTGTCCTTGTGAGTAATTTTTATCTTAAAACAGATTTCGAACTACCATAATAACATTATAACAAATATCCATACTCGAGGTGGAGTATCAGAGCAATAGCTCTAATCATTTAGCTACTGCTTCGGAATGAAACTTATTGAAAAACGGGTTTGAAATCTTTTAAACAATCATTGTGAAATTCTGCTAATCGGTAATTGGCAGTGCTCATTGTAGCCTTGTGGTAAGATTCCGTGCTTCAGAGACTATGCTCACAAGTTCGATCCAACAGTCTTGAACATTGAAAGATTGAAATCTTTTTCATGTATGTTTATCGAGTATGTCATTGAGAATTTTTTTCTCCTAATAACACGTATCATACTTTTATGACATTTATAAAGAATCAACTTATGAATGAATACGGCCAGTTATACATGAAAAGTGCTCACAAAAAACAATAGCGCAATTAAATTTTTCTTAGACATTGAATTTTTTTAAAATAAAATTACGTATATTTAATTTATCATAATAAATTGTATTTTTCTGTTATTAGGATTAGATTCAGATAGTGCCGCCTACTCTGTCTAGTGTCTGCCTGACTGCGGATAGGGAGGTCTGGGTTCGAATCCCGGCTCGGGCATGGATGTACTTTCTCTCTCTCTCTCTATCCTGTCTTTGTATGAATTGTCTACCCTATAAATGGCTACCTATGGCATGTGTGTTCAGAGGTCAAGTCGGTCTTCTGCTCTTGTGTGGCTTGGACCTGGTGTTGGCTTTCCTCCACCAGGGGGACAAGCAACAGATTCAGATGGTGCCAAATCTCCAGTATTTGGCACAAAATTCGAAGCATAAAAGATCCATGATAAAAATTTTAATAAAGTTGACTTCACAAAATATTTCTCTGGTACAGAAAGATAAAATTCTTAAGGCGCAATTTCCACAAAACTCTTGGAGACGAATCTTATTCTCTCCGAAGATAAGTACCAAATAAATTAAAAACATCCTTGAAAATTTTAGTAACGTAAATCTATTGATTCTGATTCATTTTTCTTAAGTTCTATTATTCAGTATTCCAATTCTAATAAATTAAATTTCCTGGAAAACGTTTTTTGTGTAAAATGTTTATCGAGGAAAAAATTAAAAACATAATACTAGTGGCATTTATAAAGATATGAAACTGAAATGGAAAACTATAGCGATACAAATCATTGATAATACAATACTAAATCATAGTTTGTTTTAAAGGAAAGTTTTTTTAAGCTATTATACTGTTGTCAACGAAGTAATTATTTTGTATTATTACAATTTTAATTGCTTCCTTATAAAGGGAAATATTTCATTAATTTGTACACTTGATTCATAAACAATAGATTTTTATTAAGTCTATTTTTTCCTCAGCTTGAGTCTATTAACTTGATATAAAAATAGGGAAGAAATATGACTTTGAAATATAAATAAGTAAACAGGAAAACCCCATAAAGTTTTCTAAGTAAAAAACATTAGAAAACTTGAATTCAATTTTAAAAAGATATCTTATAATTATTATATACTTGAGATAATCTCAACAAATTCTATGTAAACCTAAAGTTTGATTTAATGAATTTTCACTATTTGTAAATTTTAATTGTATATTAGTTAAAATCAAATAAATCATTAGTTTAATCTCTGGCTAATTTAAGATAAAATTTGTTAGACTGATTTTAAAAAGGTATTGATTAAAATGAATGAAATTTATTTTCACAACTTACAGCTGAGTAAAACTCAACATCCTAAAGAGATTTCTTTATTTGCATTATAGACAAGAAAAAACAAAAGAAATGTTAGCAGAAATATTATAAATATTTTGATGACTTGAATAAAAAGAAAGGAAATAAAAAACAGATTTGTGTTGTTAGAAATTGCTTTTAGCATGCAATTTCAAAATAAAGGGTATTAGTATTACTAATAATGCGTACGAGCATTGCATAAAATTTCATACAGCTATGTATGCAGGCAGAATACTTTTTAATAAAAGTATGCAATAAAATATTAAAATAAAATCTTACAAACATACTTTATAAGCAGAAGACAGTAACTGTCAAATTCATTGAAAAATGCATTCCATTTAAACTAAGCAAAATTTTGCTATTACATTTGTTATGAATTAGGAATAAGTAAGGCTCATATTTTATAGTTTAGCATTAGGACAACGCTTTACTGAGAGGAATATCATGAGTTTGAATCCAATCATTGTGCAACAACAAAAAATTAGTATTGTATTTAGGAATTCTTATACATCAAAGCATGCAAGCATTTTTTTAATGTCCACCGCGAAAATTACCTATCGGGCGGAAATTTCATCAATATTGCCCTATATTTATTGCCGAAAGAGGGGAAACTTGGAAAAACTCCTAAGCATATTATCTCCAATAAATGTGCATGCAGAAAGAAAAAGCGGAACAACCATCTCACGTTGCTCAATATCGGTTGGTATCGAATCCAAGACCTTATCCTCCAAAAAGTGCTTTTATGCCGCTACCGTGAGTCTTTTTATGCTTTCGTGTGCGCTTGGGAGCTCTATGGACGTTATTATACCTCAATACGGACCATTTTTTTTCCAAGCATTCACGGAAGACAATATGTGGGGAATGCACAGATACCGTAAAACAGTTTTCAGCTGTCAGGATGTTCAATGCGCGGTTTCAAAAGCAGCTATGAGTAAAATCACTTGAAATATATCTACAAAAGGGAAAATGGTAAAGCGAGTTTCTTATAAGACAGTTGTATTTGCATACTCGTTGTCAGAATAAAAGAAAAATCGCATACTTCACGTCATAGTATAATACATAGCATCAAAATCATATACTTATGTAAAAGAATGAATTTTGGGCAAAGGCATCGGAATTTGCGAATTAATCGTTTCGAGGCAGTGTTGCTTTTCTCCAGACTAATATGTGTTTGAATCAAGAGCTGGGATTTTGTGAGTGATGAAGTGTCCGTTTAGATAAAACGATGACGTATGCAATATGACTGACTGTAAACACGGTTTCTTAAGATCACTGCGACTTTTCGTGACATAGCAGTAAAAACAGATGCCTATTCGTCGTCAGTGAATCAAAGATAAACACAATTCCTTTCAAAGAATTCTGACAAGAGACATCATGACCAACAGCTGAATGAGGTTAATCAAAATGTAGGAAATCAGAATTAGAGACTTGGATACTTTACCGTCCTGGGGATTTAGAATTGCCTTGACGATGGCACTGATTACACATCTTACTCACTTTTTCTTTTTCAAATCCGATAATGTGAACAGTCGATTCACTCTCCACTGACACTTAAATTTACCTCTTATTTAACAAGATATTTTATCAATAATTATATAATATGTGAATATGCTAAAGAAAACAATCCATTAATTTGGCAAAAACTGGTGAAATAAGTGAGACTTCAATATAAATCGATTTAAAATGTAAAATTTAGAAACAAAGTAGAAAAAGGTGAATAAGGCAACCTAAAAACTAAACATTTAAAAATAAAGTTTAGTAGAACGTATTACAAACACAAATCAAAATTCAACAATATTTTTTTATCTTCTTCAAATTTTGTGTGTCTTAATTAAAAAATATGTTTAAGTTCTTCATTTAGCTAGAGAAATTTTTCAGAAAAGATACATAGAATGAAGTTTTTTCAACTAATGTAATGAAGTACAAGTTGAATTAATGCAGAGAGGAGAATTAATATAAGGAAAATTTTATAAACAAGTCAGAGAAATGTTGAAAATAAGTGATGAAATGATGACATTAATCCTTTTTAACAATCATTTTTGAAATAGTGCAACTTTTTATGTAGCGTCGCGCTGAGTTGCTTTAAATAAATGCTACATCATTACTTTCAAACAAACATCTATACATTTACCTTTATATGCAGCATTAGATTGGAAAAAAAGTTTTAAAATGTTCTCCTCCCCTCCACCTTATGAAAAAGAATGGAAATCTGGAAATTTTAAGTACAAGACATTCATTTTTTAAAATTTATTTTACTTTTCAATGTGACTAAGAATATTTTTTAGAAAAAGAAATGTATTTTTAGAAATCCCTCAAAAACCCTTAAGTATAACAAAACTTCTACAAGAAAAAAAAAGCAAATTTATGAATAATGTACATAATGATTATAATGTAGTCATTTCTTACGACATCATTTTAAGCGATTTTTCTTTTCAATAATGATTTTTTTAATTTAAAATGTATTAGCTCATTATGGCTTTGAAATACGATATTGGTCCTTGGAGTGGCCCAGGTTCGATCCTATGTACTGTTAAATAATGAGATATATCATCAAGCTTCTGTTTGCTTGATGTAAATCCGTTACTATGGGTGACAGTAAATTTTATAAGTTACTATTAGAATACGGCCTGCTGTATTTTTAAAGTCTTCATGCGGTGGATGTTAAAATACATTATAATAGCTACATTTAATTCCTATTTTCTGCAGAATTTTAAAGTCCAGAAAATAACATGCAAGTAAGAATTATGTAGATAATATTGAAAAAATGTGAGTGATTACAAGAAATTATGTAATAACCTATTATCAATTAATTAGTAATAGTGACAAACTTCAAAAGAAATTCAATTTAAAAGTTTAATTTAGAATATAAATCTCAGGGCTAATATAATATTAATAAATATTGCAGATGAACTTATTGACAAAAATGAATAACTGCGTATATTTTAGAGCTTTAACTATTATTTTACTCAAAATTTACTTTTTTATCCAGCATGTTTAAGTTTTATTCAGCATGCTGAACAATTTATTAACTTAACTAATTTTAATTTATCCAGCATGCTCAAGTTTTTTACCTTGCATGACATTGTAATAGCTACAACAAATAAAATTAAAAAAAAAATTGAGTTAATGAAGCATATTTTCTTATATTTGAATAAATATTAAAGATAAAAATGGGCATATTTATTAATTGGATAATTCCTAAAATTAATTATTTTGGTTAATTTGCGCTTTAGGTCCCCTACTTCGCCAGCTCGCGAATTTGATGCGCTTTTTCGCGCATGCTCATTAATTACTCTTTCGTTTTAACTTTTTCATTGGTCGCTTTCACTTTGAAATAGAGGTAGAATTTTCGCCATGGCATGTGTGATTTTGAAAACTCGCCAAGTTGGGGACCTAAACCGCATTTTCACCATTATTTTTTAGGATGTTCTATCAAAAGAGGTGGATTTTGTCCATCTAAAAGTTTTTATATAATGTTGGTTAAATTATTAAGTGAAATCAAATCTGATAGATAACAGCTCAGTTGCGTGGTGCTTAATATTGACCTAAAGCTTATTAGAAATAAAATTATATTAAAATAGATAAAGAAATTTTTTACTCATTCAGAAAGAATATGTTACCTTTGTATGTGTAAAATTATTTTGAGTGTATTCTAATATTATTAAAATACAATAAAAATTCAGAATCAATATTCGATATGTAAATTTATGATTGTTAAAAGTGCTTGTTTACATTATTTTTAATGATATAAATATAACAATTAAGTATAACAATGTGACAAATCACACACAACAATTTTTAAATAGATTATAAGTTTGTTGTTATGAAATGTGATTTAAGAGGAATATGTTAGCATTTAGAAATTGACAAAAGAATGTTTAGCATTTATTAAAAGTTGAATAAACCGTATGCTTCATAGTCTATTTTATATATCTTTATATATCGCAAGTATTTCGCTTAGTGAAGTATTTTATTAAATGAATTAACGAGTGATTGCTTTAGATTTCTTTACATATTTAACTTTTTTAACCTATTTTGTGGCACCCTAGTTTCATTATTTTTTCTTAAATTTTAATAAGTAGTGAAATTTAATGTATTTAACCTGAGAAAAAATAAAATTATTATTATGAATAACTGTCTGAGAATTAATAATTGGGGAGCTAGCAGTTATCAAAATAATTTTTGTTAAAAATTGAATGAAATAATCTTACCTGCAAAATTCATATGCTTTAAACTGTCTCCGAAACTACTTAAAAAAAAAAAAAAAATCCAATTTCGAAGAAAATCCTGTTTTTTTTTTTTTTTTTTTTTTTTTTTTTTTTTTTTTTTTAATTATTATTATTCACATTTTTTATTTTTAGGGCAAAAACCAATATTTTTTTGTATTTTAATATTGAAATGTATAGTTTGCTTTATTCATTGCAAAGTTCACTAATATCATTTTCCAGATTATAATAATTTTTTAAAAACAAATTATAAAAATATTGTTTGCGTTCTTTTATTTTATTACCATATATACATACATACATATATATATGTGTGTGTGTGCGCAATCATAATATGATTTTATATACTTTTTAAAGGAAGTATACGAAATACTTTATATAAATAAATTCAACTATATTGTTGAAGCTTAAAAATTAATTTGATATTAAGAAAATATATTTAAAAAAATAGTTGCAAATACGTTGTAATAATCATAACATAAAAAAGGAAGAATTTAAACCATTTTTTCACGTTGTTTAAATTAGTTTGAATTTGCTTTGTCTATTACAGAATTGGTGCCCGTTGTCCACAAGTTGATTAAGATCGTTTATTGTGCATATCTAATATTGCTTTTTAAGTATATTTCTTTCCGCTATCTAGAAAAATATTTATACTTATGAAGGATTTGATTGAAACAATTTAATAATTTTCATCATGTGGTGCTTTGTTAACTATTTTACTGTTCGAACACATTTTTAAACCACGAGATTTAAGAAATCTTTGAAATTTGTGGCACATATGACGCTAATACATTCTTTATGTAATTAGAATAAAAAAGGAAAATAAAAAAGGCTCTAAAATAATAATGTCTCTGCTTTGGACTTAATTATGGTTAATTTATGTGGTTTAAAGTTCTTTTCAGTTTAATCATGACTTCTTACAGTAATGAAGATTATATTTATTTCATATAGCTTTTAAATTTTCAAATACTCCATACCAAAATGTTAATAAATAATCATAAAAATGTAAATTCATTTTATTTCTTGAAAATTTTCAAAAACTTCAGAACCAGAATTCAGCAAAACTATTCGCTCATACATTAGATCCTCATAATAAATTCATTAATAAAGAAATGTCAAAAGCCTGGGCTACAGAAAATGAGATGCTGTTACAGCTATGTTAGAACTGATTATAATTTAATCAAATTTGATTTGAATAAATCGAACTAATTTCTTACTTATGTAAAAAGAAAAATGCTAATAAAATGAATTTTTTACAAGCATGAAAAGTTTGAAACTTACCAATAATCCTAAAAACAATAAAATCTAATATTTCGAATAATCGGGAAAATACTTTTCCGACCTAACGAATACATAGAATAAAAATATTGTACAATATAATGAAATAACTATTGGTTGACTTGCACACCTTGCAATGACAGTTTACACCGCCGCTCCTCATTTCCAGACGGCTTTCGCATAGGTTTAAATAATAACAACCATTATTAATCAGTACTGCGTCACAACCGCTCGGTCATTGAAAGCGTTTCCTGGCTTCCTATTTCGGAAACCTCAGTGGATATTTTTTATTCCCCTTTCTGCTTTGCTCTTTCTCCTTTCTGTTTATTCGACTCTCCAATAAAAAAAAAGTGTGAGTCATTCACTCTCCGGTCGGAATGACCACGTGATTTACTATACCACGTGATTTCTCTCCTCTTTCCCAAATATCCACTAACAGTTGCGTAATTTCTTTACCCCTTTCTATGCAGCTGTAGTTGAGATCCGTTTTATTGCGATTGAATTGGGAAATGACATTTTTCCCTTGAAAAGCATTTTTCTGTTTGTCCAAAGTGCATGAAACTTAATTTAAGAATTATTAATTAAAATAAATAAATTTTATACGCTAATAATTGCAGGAATCCAATATTTATTAGATTAAATTGATTTATTAAATAAAATTAATTTAGCTTCCAATGTGGTAACACAAAAATGAACTAAACATTTTATTTTAAATAAGTTAATGATGGAGAATTACAAATTGTTAATTTCTATACATTAACATTATCGCATTCTTATTTTGGTATTCCAGACTTTTCCAATAATTTGTGATAGCGTATTCTTTTATCTTAGTTTCTTATCATATTTTTAAGCATTGCTGAAAACTCGATATTCTTCAAGCTTCAAAGAATATGGAGTTTTCAGCAATGTTTCGCCAAATACGAAAAATGGAATAAATAAATCTTAGTCGTTGTTATTCTTTTCCGATAGAAGGAAATTTTATTTCTAAATATATCTTTTAGAAGATAGATCTGCTTTTGAAAATAGCATCGATGAATATATTTCTAAAACTTTTCTTGGTTTCTCATTTTATAATTCGTCTTATAACTGTTAATTTACAGAAGACTTCACCTTAATTTTCATTAATTTGTAAAGAGAAATAAAGCTTTCCAGAAATATTTCAATGAACAACTTAGCAACTGTGATTATAAATCAACATCATTTGTTACTTTATTATTTTTATATAAAAATACAATAATTTCAAATTTGTGGAATTTTTACTGATGACTTTTTAATATTCGTGATCAAAAGTATTACACTTTTCAGTTTAATTACTTTTAAAAATTATTTGATTTGAATCACTTCCGGATAATATGCGTTTGTTCCATGAATGCATGAGGGTGCAGAGAAAGCAGTATCAATTGGTTAAAAGTCAGATCCCATCATTACAAAATAAATTTTAATTTCAAACCACTTTCATGTGATTAAATAGACACTAAAGTTGGTCCCTGCTGTCAAACCATTATCCACAATGAGCAGCGAAAGGAGCATTACATTTTATACATATTAATTCTCTCTGACCGGCAGTTTCTTATTGATTGGGTTCATGGCGACCTAATAATTGAATTGCATCTTTGGAGAAGATCCCATATTCGATCCCTATCACTGTTGAATAACGTGAGATGGGCGTTGCATGTCTATTTTCGGCATGCTTTACTTTTGGGGTAGATATTTGAAAATTCTCAGAGTTTTTCCTCATCCAATACGGGAATGTGTCGTACTCAACTCATGATCTACTATGAAAAGTCTTCCAAGGAGATAATAACATGTAGTGCTTCTTAAAAAATCTATACAACAGCATTTAGCTGTTTATTTATCCACCAGATGGAGCTAAACCTGTAATTGGGTCAAGAAAATCACGCCATATTGATTTCTCTACCAATCATAGTCTTTCATCTGGATGACATATTAAGGTAATCGGTAGTCACCCTCCAAAGTATTGATGCCATATGAGTAACGATCGACTTCTTATGTTGGATGGAAAAAGGCGCGGAATCAATTCCTTTCCAAGCTTATCTTATATAGATTATATTCATTATTTCACATATTATTTACATATTGTTATATACGTTTTTCCCATTTCCTCTTATATTTTATATTCAAGTGAATTATACCATAAAAAATCAATAAAACAATAAAAAAAATTTATCCCCCCCCCAAATGAAAGAACAAAACCTTTGTCATCCAAATTATTATAAGTATGAATTTTTATTCAAAATTTCCTTATTGAGAATCGGAGGTTGAGTTTCCTGCGTGCAATCAAAAGTTCTTGATATATATACGAAACCTTGATCTATTGATTAGAAATGTTTAAATGCAATGGAAATTTAAGTTTCTTTCAAGCACAAATTTATTATTTCTTCCATTTGATTTTCCACTTTCCATTAATTCAAGCCATTCTTCATATTTAAGTGAATTTAATTCATTGTTCTATTTGTTTTTTTTTTAAACGGTACAAAACTGCATTGATATCTCAATATTTAAAATTCAATCGAATCGACTTGTTACAAGTGATATATCTTTAGCTATCTGTCAAATCTGTGAAGAAACAATAGAAAATTGCAAGTCATGATAATTTATACCAAAATGAATTATTTTATGAGTCACGCAAAAAAATTGAATATTTTCTAGAGGAAAATATATGAATTGAAGTATATAAGTAATAACTCTCAAGTGAATAGGATTCAATAAATAACACATTTTAGACATGCGAAACAAATAATGCAAGATTTCTTGGGTTTTTCCTTGATGTGTTTGTTGGCTTTAATAGACTTTGAATGCCATGAACAAACTTTGAGAAAATATTTCTATAAGAAATTATTTTAGTTTTCATGAACCTTCTTATTATTGAATGAAAGAAGTAGACTTGATGATTAGGAAAAAATTAAAAGATTCATTGTAAGTAGAAAGAAGTAGAGTTTTTGTGTCGGAGAATTCTAGAAAAAGAATTTACCTTGTCTTTGTGTAGTTAATAATTTTTCCGGTGTTTGTATACACTAAATCAATTAAAGTTAAGAATTAACAGTAGCACTAGTGAAGATACAAAAATTTTGCTAAGAATTAATGAATATAATTATTTAAAATAGCATTTATTATAAAATTTCAAAGATATATTTTTTAAATCTATATAAAAAAACATACTAAACACATATTTGAATAATTTGCTTGACTTTTTAGACCTAATTACTAAAAAATTATTTAACAAAAATTTAATGTTTTTAATTAATCTATCACGTTTTTATCTTAAATTTTCATCCATTTCTTAAGACAATTATCATTTTAATTACATAAAAAAAGGAAACATTCGAATCAATAAATACTTCTATATCTGTAAAGTTGAAAAGTATTTGAGATTCAATTGCTTAAATTTAACTAATTTAAATAAATTTATTCTTTTTATTTAGCTTAAATACATAATATATGTGTTAATATATAAATAAAAAATAAAAATAAATAAAAAAAAGAAGAATAATGTTTTTATAGTTAAAGTAAAAAGGATATTTTGAGCTTAAAAATTTCTGAAAACTCAGATTTTTCGTTCTGCAGTTCTACTCCAAGCATCATCACCAAAAAATGAATCCAAGTTTCTCCATAAAATAGAAAATGAAAATAAATGATCCTATTTTTATCGTTATTTAATAGTCGATAGGTCAGACCTCTCATGAGATTAATATAGATATTTTTAATAAATAAATAATATAATCATCAATACTTTTGAGATTATTAAAGGCTTAGCAATCAAATATTTTATTTACTAATCAAATATTGTGTTGATTCTGCACACTTACGGTTCTTTCTTTATCTGCAAGTTTTTGAAAAATGAACTATTTTTACAAAAAGAATTTTTTTAATGAAATTTTAAATAAATTTAAGCTAAGGTCTAATACTTAAAATTAGATTTTAAATCATTTCATTTTCACCACTGAAGCTGAAATGTAAGAGTATTTCATCTAGTGTTTTTCTTAAATTTTCTGAACAATTTAAACATTTTTTGTTTGCTATTTATTTGAAGCTGTTAAAGATTATAAAGTTCTTTAAAGTGATAAATAATGACGAGAAAGAAAATCTTTTCATATGTGTGTATAAAATACTAGAAAATTTCGCATGATATCGCTCATAAGTAATGCCATAGAGTTTTGTTTAATGCTTAGAGACAGTATTGTTTTGAAGACGTTAGATATGGGAGTAACCATGGTGACCGGAGCACCAAATACTTGAAATCTTTTGATAACAATTATAATTTATCATAAGAAATTCACTTACTGCTAAAATTTCGGGATAAAAATATATTTCAGTTTAAGAAAATTTAACGTTTATAACGTTAATCTCTAAGTGATAATGTAATTAAGAGAGTATATATTTACAAACATATAGTTCTAATCTTTCAAGAATACATTCAAAATTCTAGCAGAAAAAGCATGAAACGATATTTATACTTAAAAGAACAATATTTATTTTTAGATTAATCATTGTTTCAAAATGCATTTATTTTACTAAATATATAATTAATAAGATATATTTAAAAAATTAGACAGTTTAAAAAATAGTATATTTAATGTTAAATAGATAAATCTTAAGAAACTAGATGCAGACGAGGTAAAAAATTAGCCAAAATGATGTTGAGTACTTCAACCCTCATTTAGGTTAAAACACGCACAATAGCGTGTCACCGTGTTATTTAATTTATATCGTTTGAGCTTATAAGTAGAAAAGCATCGCGATAAACTATTCAAGCTTTTTCAAATCATTTTTATTTTAGTAGTGACTATGTTGATATAGTTAGACAACACATTAACTTATCTTTAAATATATAATAAATCCAGTTTTATGTATGTATGTATATATATATATATATATATATATATATATATAATGCATCTTGTTGTATGGGATCAATTAGACTCTGAAGCAGGCATATGTTTCCATGATTTCTGCACCAGATGGTAATTTGATGCATGAGAATCTATATTTTTAAGCAGCTCTCTCGATTGCTTTGAGAATATCTCAGTAACATTAAGGTCAAATCACCTTGATGACCCGGAATATATTTGTTGAGATAATCATCCAGGATATTAAATTTATAAGCTCTCAGGGAAAAGGATTTCAAAGATGCCTGGAATGGAAAGTCAATTCAACTGTCTTCAAATGAGCATGCTACTTGTACTAACTTGAAGAATCATTTCTAGAGGTTGAATCAATCATTTCATCAGTCTACATCGAATACGGACTTCATCGGTGTCTACCCAAATAAACCTGGACGTATCACTTCAAATTTAATTCCACATATTGGCAATCTTTTAAAGATGCCTCCTTTTCTGTACGAGCTCTTGAGATCAATTATGTACAGATGATAGTTTTGCTTTTGGTCACTGCAAGATCTTGCAATAATCTTCGAAGGGTCTGCATTTCAACATTTCTTCAAGGATATCTCATCACTATTTCTAAGCACAATTCTTAAGCTTAATCAAATTAATGAGAAAATTTAATTTTATAATTAAGAATTGGTTTTTTTCACTCAGAAAAAAGATAAACTAATATTAGAAGAGTATTAGTTACTTGAGAAAAAAATTCGTTTGAATTCTGAGATGATCAAACAAGTTTAAATATTCATTTATAGTATATTAAATTTCTAGTTATTGCATAATAATTTCTTATTATCATGCAAATAATTAATTTATTAAAATAAAAAAGTTGTTTGTTTGAATTCAGTTTAGAATGTAAAATGAATTTATGACTGTCTAGCACGTATTGTTCAGGCATTATAATCATGTTATTAAATGTCCTTAGTATTAAGTGGATTTTACTTGTTCAGATTTCTATGAAAAATCAATGTTATTTTATTCTCCAAATAAATATATCTGTTATAACATAAATTCAAGAAATCAGATTCAAAATAAAAATTTGGGATTTTAATAATATCTTTTAAGTTTAATAAAATTTTGAGTCTGAATAAATTGAATAAAAATAAATAATTGTTATCATTTTTTCCTATTTAAAATTATATGAGAATTAAATTTTATTTAAAAATATCACTTCACATTTATTATTCACTGTAACGTTATATCTACAATTATGCGTGTAAAATATTTATTTAAAAAAATATTTAATATAGTACAGTTAAAGTTCTGAAGCCAAGAATATAGATTTAAGCATATTTTTCATTATAATATCATTTTACAAAACATTGTATTATTTTTACAAATTTAGTTAAATTGTTGATCTTCTCATTTTAAATACTCCTTGAGAAAATTCTAAAAGATTTTTCCGCAAAACATTATTGAAATTAAATTTATTAGTTTCAGTTTTTTTTTCCATAATGCGCTAACTATACACATTAGGAAATTTGTTTTACAAATGTGTTTAAGTAAATAAATCATCAAAAAAATTTTTTTTACCGTCATTTTCTTAAACTTCTTGTATTTATGTCACACGCATAATGTATTCTATTAATATTTTGAAGTTTAAAACTGCTTTAAAAAGTTTTACAAAATAAATTTTAATTTTTAAGATGTTTATTTTTTGTCGTTATTATACAGATGCATTCAAGAAGATGAGGATGATTTATTTTCTGTGTGCCACACATTTCCTTAAAATGAAGGTTTTATTATCTTTATTAATTTATTTATTTCGGAAAACTTATGTTTTATTTATCAGCATATTTTTTCCGACGATAATTTTGTTTCAAAATATTTATTCTTTTTCATTTTATAAAGCAAAAAGGATGACTCTGAAGTCAAAATTAAACATAGTACGGAATTCAGTTTCATTGTATTCTTTGCTGTGATCTTATTTCTAAATATGTAACATTATATGTACACATTATGATACTAAAATCATACGTAACATTATGTAAACTTAAATAAATACGTAACATTGTGATACTAAAAGTTATCTTGAAAATGTTTGATGATATATCAAATGGATATCATAGCTTGAATGTTTACTTAATTTTTACATTATGGTTTACTTAAAAATATTCAAATTCAAGTTCTCTATTGTAAACTACTCTAGATAAATTTTGATAAGAGAGCATTGATTATAAGCAATATATGTCGCATTTGACATGAAATGAATTGCAAAATGATTAGGTTATCTTTTGATAGGTTGGAATGGCACAAAAGTGAAGAAAGAATTACTTTACTTTCAACATGAACAATTGAAATATTGTCGTTAATATTGCTTTAATTTATATTAAATTCAATAATAATCATTCACGGAAAAATTACTTTACGTTAACAACTCATTGTAATTGAAAATATAAAATATTTTCATAAGAATAAAATTTATTCATTCTTATCATGCTTTTTTGCTCATCACGAGTCAGATAAAAATAAACAATGCTCATAAAAAAAGAGTCTATTAAATGACAAAATTACTTAAAATTTCTTTATAAAGAAATAAACCTCACAGGAGAAGACAAATTATTTCAAGATATATAATTTTTAATAATTTAATTTCTTGTATTTAAATTTGTCATTGAGAAGGAAATGCAAGAAATCATTGTTCATTTTACTATATATATATCTTAATATTTATTATTTTACTTAATTTTTTTAAAGAAAATATTTTATTATATTTTCTTTCTTTGTTTTAATCTATTTTAAATAATTTAATGAATAGAATAGGAAAGAAAGGGAATAGTTTTATACGCATATTTTTAACAATTATTTTAATATTGATTTTTTTTTTAGCTTGTGAAAGAAACATATATTAATAAAGTTTCAAGGTTTTAAAACTATGATCATGAAAATCATATTCTTTTAATAATTTTATATACATCAGTTTGATAAATAAATGCATTAATGATAGAATGATTAAAAATGAAATTAATAGTAAATGCATTCAATAGCCTTTATCAATGAATAGAAATTTAGTTTTTCTTACAAGATAAATTTTAGTAAATTCTTAATTAAACATAACTCAATAGAAAATCATATAGATCTTCATAAAATTTTTACATGTATAATATGCATATTATGTGTGTACAATTTATGTACAAATGAAACGAATAGTTTATTTGTTTAATTTAAGATTATATCAAATTTTTAACAATAAAACAGTTATTTCTTGTTAAAATTTAAATATATTGTTCTCACAAATGTATATAATTACATCGAATATTGACATAAATGTCGTCAAAATTTCATCATTTTTATTTAAGCCATAAATTATTATTAGAAAGATATAGATATTTTTAGAAAGAAATTTTCTGAAAGTGTATTATTTGTTTTTAAAGTTATGCAGTTTAATTGTCTACTTATTATACAAAATATATACTCTATTCATCTTCAATGTGCTTTAGTCATTTGAAAATATAAGTATTATTTATTGGAGTTTAAGCCATTAATATCAGAAATGTAAAACTATTTATAAACACACATTATAAAACTATGTTTAGGGAAATTTAATTGATATAATATATGTTGATATAATTAATAGCGATTAGTCATTTTAATTTATTTAATTTAAAATTTTCAAATATTTAGTTTATTTTTAAATTTTTTTTAACAAATTATATTCTATTATAAAATTATTTATCCATAGTTTATAAACATTAAATAGAAAAAATTGAAAAAAAACTGAGCATAAATTTGCCCAAGTAACTTTCTAATTAACCTTTATTTAAAGATATTCATAATATTTTGAATTTCAATTTATTTAATGGTTATTTGAGCAATATTTGAATAACTGAATCCATTATTGTTTCTTATCAAAAATAAAATGGGAATTATATTAAAATATATTAATTGATGACACATTAATTTCGAGTAACAAACTCCACTTTGTGTATTGATTTGTTGATTACTTTTGCATATTATAAACGATTAAACTATTAAAATTATTACCTAATTTATAACCATACTTATCTCTTGTATTAGAAGATATTTAGTAATTTAATTTAATAAATCTTGAGTTTAAGTCTTTTATTTAATTTAAAAAATAGCTTATGGTATCAAAATTTCTAGAAAATTTTTTTTTCTTATTTAAATTAATATTTTTTATTTAAAAATATTTTTTATCTTAAATATTTTCAACATCTTTCATTCTTAGTATTTTTCCAGTTAAATAAATAAATAAATTTTAATGAAAAAAGATAAAGCTTACTCACATATTTAGAATTCCTTTATCCACAAATCGATGAAGTACTCTCTCGACAAACACCAAACGAAGAATAGTTACGCTTGATAAAAACATAACCCTTATCAAGTGTCCAACTATCAATATGATCAGCTGTGATGTAAGCTCTCTTTTGACCTAAAATGTAAATAAAAGGAAGTTTATCACTTGATAACACATGAAGCGACATTTTTTACAACACAATTTTATGAATCAGTCAATTTAAGAGTAAAAATATAATATATTTGTTTATAGTGTAATTATTTAATTAATATAAATCTGGAATTGGAATTTTCTTTATGAACCACAAAATAGACTATAATTAAAACATACCAGGAACTATTGCTATCAGCTAAAAATCTTTGTTTCTAAAAACAATAGAAATCCGTCGATGACAAACGAAAAATAATGCGTTGCAGGAAAAACTCAAGGCCGAGAAAAATTATAGTTGTCTGAAATTTTCCTCTGATTTTAGAAACTACATTGTACGTGAAATTGAGAAATAGTTAGTCAAATTCAAAAACTGAACGTCTGATATCAGTCTAAAGGTAACAAAATGCTAATCGGAAACTATTTTTAAAAAATTATTTAAGTATATGATGATTTTATCTATAACGTCATATTAAATATTTTTATTTATTTTATGTGAAGTTAATATATATATATATACAGGTAGAATATTCTAAAGTAGATGAATGTAAGAAAAATTTTCACAATAAATAGTAAATCACACAAAAAATAGTAAAAATATTGGAAAATAGTAAATCGCTCATCACAGAAAATATTTTTTAACTCAGAGAAAATACACATACAATCTTTCAAAAATTAGATAAGTCTATGCCGTTAATTTTCTGAAAATTAAATATATTTTATTTGGAAACTTTAAAATCAATTTATAAAATAAACAAACTTTAATTTTTGAAATTTTTGACACAAAGGAAATGCAGAAAATATACTTTGAGCTCATTTAATAAATATGTCTATAATAAATTTTTGAAAAGATTTAACATCTCAAATTTTTGAGAAAATTAAATGTTTGATATATATAAAAATCTTTTTATTAGAATAAGAATGAAGTATATATTAATTAATATCATGGTTTGGTAAGATGCGATAATATTATTCATTAAAACCTTGTTGCTTCTTACTTTTTTAAATATTTATTTAAGAATCTTTTTTGCGAACATTGTTTCGTATAAAGAATATATATATATATATATATATATAAACGATACGTTACCGAACTCAACAAAGATGTTTTCATCTCATGAAACATGGATGGACATTTATATTTTTGTGTTATTTATTGCATTATTAAAACAATTAATTAAAATATAAATAATACACATCTCTTTTTTCTGGAATTTTATGTGAAAGAAGATATGTATTGTGTCTGGATAATTGCTAAAGGATTATTTGTGATGAATTTGGATAGTCAACAGAAATAGTTCAATATGAACACTGAATTTATAAAATTTAACTAGCAGTAAAATGATTAAAGTATTTGTCAATGATATCACGATTAAAAAAGCAATATACGTTGGATTCAGAAATTTCTGATTTTGATTTTGAAGAAGAGATAGTAATAGTGTAGAGAATCATAAATTATTAAAAGAACTTCATTTGCTTGAGAAAAACAAAAGGAATGAATTTAAAATTAACTTAAAAAAACTGTTTTCCGCAGTTAAGAGAGTTTGACACTTTGTTAATATAGTGCTTAAACATTTCCCTAAAAAGTGTGCCTTTCTATAAGTTACATATTTATTGAAATTAAAAAATGTTATATTAGATTCTGGAACAGGCTTTAAGTTGGTTTTTAATAATGAAAAGATTTTTAAAAGTAAACTATCCAATAAGAAAGATAAAATTATCTTAAATTTATAATTTTCCTAGTGTTAGATTACAAATCTGAAACTGCATCAGCTTTGTTCCGAACAAAGTTGGCAGTAGAGAGATTATTCTGAAATTATTCTAATTGATTAAAGTCAAATTTTATTTTTTAATTATTCAAAAATTAGGATACTTCATTACATTTTATGAAATGCACAGAACACTAAACATTCGCATAGAGATAAAGCATAGTGAGTTAAAAAATATATTCTAAAGTATTTACATAGTTGTAATTACTTTTAAAAAGAAAACATAAAGAAGGAAAAGTTAACATGAGGTCAGATTTGCGACAAATTGAATGAATTAAACACAGATTTGTGTGACAAAATTCCTTGATTTTGATATCGGAAAATAATTCTGGATTTACAATTAACTAGAAAAAAGGGAAGAAAAGATACTATACTTGGCTATATTGAAGTGAAACAAAAATTATATTTATTCAAATTCACCAGAAATTAGAACGAGCTGTTATATGATTTGAAACTTCAATGTAAATATTTAAAGAAAATACCCTGCTGGCCATTAAAGTTGCTACTTCAAGAAAACAATGTGGTACGTTCGTTGAATTTACTCGACAGTAGAAGATACTGTCAAGAAACGAAAAGAAAATGACTAGCTTTCATTCATATGAAATAGGTTATAGTAGGACACTTACCATATACTTTAACGAAAAATCTGCACTGACAGGTTTTTAAACATAAATGGTATTCAAAAGTTATTGAGATGCCTCCATATGTGTTAGATACTTACCAGCATGTTTTTGATTTTGATGGAAGTCAAATTGTAGTCTAATGGGATTGTGGTTAATTATAATGTAGTATTACAATTCGCGCGTCTGTATAAATTCCATGTCTGCTTGAAGAATATAGAATCCATACGTTTAAGACATTCAAATGGAGCTTCGTATTAGATCTCAACAATATGTTTTCATTAATAGCCAAAGAAACGAATATGTTACTCGCATGGCCCAAATAGATCATACTGTCGTAAGACCTCAGAATCAAAATCTTGGATTATTTATTAGACAATAAATATCTATACGTACAACTTGACGATGTTTGCAACAGCAGAAACATCAGTTTCGCGACAAATCTTTCGACTATCTTTGACTGTACATCATAAACAGGAGCTCCTTTCATAATGTAATTATGAATTACAAATTTAGAATCAATAAAAACGTCTCGCCATAGTTCCAGAAAAATCTCAGTTCACTTTACTCATAATAATTACATCCATAAGCAGTTTCATTGTAGAGAATTCATATTGTCGTTAGGAATATCTTCATCATCATACGGCTCTATAATTTAAAATAATGGTATGGAATGCATTAGATACATTCTTCTTTCACGTATTGATTCCATTTATGACAATTTGAACTACGTCCGTTACATTTTTAAAACTTGAGGTCCTACCTTTTTTTTTTTTTTTGACTCTTTCGAAGTGCTATGATTCAGGAAGAAACTGCACTCTGGCATGTTGTCAATACTATACATCTTGTTATCAGTATTTTAATACAAACAATATTCGACTGCTTCTCTGTCCACCACGTTATATAGATTCTTCCTTGATAGATAGTTAAATGGTTGACAAATAAGTGACACAACATG
>JAPDSC010125692.1:0-21280 GCA_026290005.1 Latrodectus geometricus
TTAAATTTATAGAAATCCAACTATAGATTAGTAGATTGATACTAAAGTAGATCATTTTATTATTGTTATAGCATAATCGATACAGCATGTGAAGAAAAGCTTTCAGCAAAATTATTTAATTATAAAATATATTCTTTTGAATTAACTAATATATGTCAAAAATAGAGAAAATTAAATATTAATATATTGATTTTATAATCTACATCTATAACATAAATCATTCCTAATAGAAGCAGTTCTCTCCTATACATGTCACAGATGATTTCAAATTATTTTTAAGAAAATAAATCTGGATATTACTTGACTTCATACCTAAAAGGATATAAAATGTGTTGAATCACTTATTTATCGAATATAACTAATAATTAGAGAGAGTTCATGATATTTAACAAATAAACAATAAAATATATTAATTTCAAATAAGAAAAAACTATATAAATTGAGATAAGTAACTTTAATAGAAAAATATGATGTTTTTAACAAACTAATAGTCTTTATTTTTCTAATTAAAATTAGGCTAATATAATGCCATAAGCACATCAATTCCTAGTCCTTTAAGAAACCTTTCTTTGTGAATGCGAAAAGGTTTTAATTTACGAGGCAAATATCATCAATTAGAATTAATATGTTTATTTTGTGAATAACACATAATTTGCTAGCACTGTCGGATGTAATAAATTCACGAAATCCTTTTAAGTCGTATACCTCCAGTGGTAATCTAATACATTCTCTTTGTTTCTTAACCCAATTAAGCTACCCGGACATATTAACTGAAAAGGTAATGTTGACTTCAATGGAGCACATGAGTATTTACAATGGAAGCTTTCATTTGACGAACAATTTTTGAACAATTATTCTAAACAATAAAATGATTAGTATAAGGTTCTTCCTGAATAATTAGTTTCGACTTTTTGGTACAACAAGAAATGGTATAAAATCTCTATATAATTACAAAACTTATTGAATCAACAAGCAATTTACAGAAAACATATGCACTATTTAGCGTATCTATTCTTCATTAATATTTGCAAGCAGTAAAACTATATCAAATATAATGAGAAATTTTATCACACACATCAATACTTTTCTACTTATTTACACTTATTAAATTCTTCCATTTTGTATTGTTTCCATTGATATTTAAATAGCTCTAAGGCTTTAAAGAACATTTTAAGTCGGAAATAGTTCCACGTTTTTCATTTTCTTCTAAAAAAATTTATTTACCAATATTGAAAAATAGCATATGTGGAAACTTTAAAAAAAAATTATCTGCTAATCAAATATTATACAAAGAAGTATTTTTACTTACAATAAAAAATATTTTATCTGTTTAAATTCTTTACCAATGGAATTTATTTTAATCGGTTACATAATAAATTGAATAATATCTTATAAAAAGTTAAATGTGAATCAAACTTTCTTATATATATATATATATATATATATATATATATATATATATTTCTTTATATATATATATATATATATATATATATAATGCAGTTTTCTTATTTTCATTCATTTTTTGTTCTCGTAGGAAATATTGTGTTGCAATTCTTCAAATAATTAATAATTGGAACCTATCAGAGTATTGATAAATTAAAAATGACAAAATAAATAAAATATTTACACAAACAATACTATAATTATTTTATACATTCCAGAATAAAGTTTTAACATTATCTTAATTTTCAATTTCTTTACATTATTGAGTTTTTATATCGCTTTGATTCATAAAAAAGAAAAAGTGAGCTATTTCCATGTAAGTAAAAGGGAAATTTTTTGGATCAAATTGCATCAGATTCTTGTCAGTTAATATTCAAATGTATCGTGACTGCAATGTTAAGGCTGCATTTGATACTAGGATCAATCTTTCTGCTATTGACAAAAATAAGGTAGTTGACATGTTTCCTTTTATGTATAGACAGATTTGTTTAGAAAGAAGATTAAAGATAGGAATTCCCAACTCACTAAAATCTGTCAAATATACAAATAAGACACTATATATTTGAGTAGCAATAGAATTCTTTAAAAAAAATTTAAATTTATAGATAAAAAAAGTGTTAAAAAATCTGTTTTTCTATTTATACGACGAATTATTATATAAATGTGTAGTTCAAATGGGAAAAATAATTTTACAAAAGAAGTTGAACTCATGTATTGCAATATTAAAAATAAAGTAAATATTTATTGTTTTAAAAGTAAATTTTTCTTAAACCTTTTTTTAGACCTTGCATGCCAAACTCCTTATTTTATAAATCTAATAAATTGTAAGGATGGTTTGGATAATTAATCCAAATTGCAAGGATGGTTTTGAGATTTCAATAAGATAATTCATAAAATTTCAACAGCCAATCTATGTATAATTTGTACAAGGATAAGAAATAAAAAATTTAATTAATTTTAAATTAGATATATTTAGGAACTTAGGATTAAATGAAATTGTAATAGATTAATAATGACTGAGAAAAAAAAACTGGTATCAATAAAAAAATACTCTACGTAAATATATTTTTACTATTGTGTATGCTTATTTGCTAATGTTAAAAATTCTAATTTATGAACTAATAAGAACATTTTAAGAAGTCAACAAGTTAATTAGTTTCCAATTACGTCTAATGGGAATTAATTCTTGAATAATGTTGATGTGCGTTAACAACAGCGAAGAAGAAATGAAACAACATCAATCACAAAACAGTATTTTATTCATTGTATTTCTTGTTTGTGTACACTGATTTAGTGAAATATTACAATTTAAATTAAATTATAAATAATCAAATGTTAAATAAAATTAAATCTATTCATTTACCATAAACGATGGCAAGATACTTATCTTAATCTCTACAAATATTTCACGTTTATTTGCTGAAGAAAAATAATTTAAGAATAATAAATAATTTCAATTAATTTTCCCTTTTTCTTAAAATAACAAAACATTTTGTTCACAAATGATCAAATTAATTATTGTTTTCTATAAAATTACTTAATAATTGGATTTTAAGGCTTTATTAAAATATATTTTTCATTAAAGGAATTTATTAAATACATCAAACACTAATTATTAAACATAAATGTATTTCTTATTGTTTGAACTTTTTCTGAAGTCAAGGAATAATTTTAGATTCCTGTTATATATCTATATAAGAAATAATACATTAACTGTTGCATCAAACTTATTATAATAAATATATTTTTAACAATTTACATAAAAGCTGAAAAAATATGTAGGAAACGTTTTTTTATGCTGTCTTTATATCTGAAATTAATCTCACAACAATATTTAATATTATTTAGCATGACTAGAAATGTAGTTTTAAAAGAATTCATCATCTATAGTTTTGCTTACATTTATTTTTCTATCCAAATTAATATGAATATTTGGTACATTAAATATTGCAAATTAAGATTTTGCATTTAAAGGATAAAAATTTAAAGAATAGTGCAACACTAATGTAAATACAATGGATTATACTTCTAATCTACTGAAAATTAAGAAGTTTTGAATTTTACAGAAGAGTACGAAATGTGAAGCATGGCATGTATACAAATGTAAAACAAACTAAATACATTTTATTTATTGTAATCATTGTGTCCCATAAAATTGTATGTTAGTTACATTGCTATGTAAATCTAATATATAATTTAAGAATTCAAATTAATGTAATCAAATGCCAAAAGAATAATTTCTTTGTTTTAAGATTTCATAAAACTTTATAAATACAGTAAAAATGAAACTTTTTACATATTCATTTATTGACTATAACGTTTTCATTAAAAATATTTTGTTTAGATCTAAGCAAGAAGAAATTTTCATATATTTCATATTATTTAAGATTTAAGTTTCATATCTTCTTTTGAACAAGTATAAAAAGATATATCGTCAACAAGATTCTGTGTATAAAATAATAATATACATGCTTTGCAACGTGTACTAAATGTTTGGCAATGTATACTTATGCTTATATTGCTGTTTAAACTTTTTTTATTTATATATTGATATTTTCCTTTCAAAGTTGTATATAAATGTTTTTCTATTGTATAGTACAATTGTATTCAGTACATATTGAAGACCGTTTAGTATACATCCGGACAATTTTAACAGTACTTTTAAGTATTTTTAAACTATCAAAATATTGTGTCCGGCAAGATAAAATCTAAAATGTAGAAAATGGGCTTAAAAATGAGAATCATTTCATATTTCAGAAATTAACATGCCTTATTAATATTTCAAAGTAAATGAAAGTATATATTAAATTTGATAAATTGAATTTTCCCCAATACATATCAATCAAAACTAATATTCTGTTTTTAAAAATGGCATTAAATTATTAAAAAATAATCAATAATAAAATAGTGTAATCATTTACAAATCTTACAACCTTTTGCGAAACAAAATTAAGTATTAGGAATAAATTCAATAAAACTTATTAAAAATATGAAGCTCTTTATTGTAAAAGAATATATCAATCTGTAATTTAGAAATTCATTTTAAATACCAGATTTTAGGTATTGAAACTCATCATATTGTTTCAAAAATAGGATTACAAATGTCTGAAAACTTGTAAATGCAGGTTAAAATATATTTTTTCAATAGTAGGTTTATATTTAATATGAACTAGAAAAATAGAAACTTGTATTTGTCTGTAATTCTCATGTTGCTTACTTACTCAATCTAAGTTTACTTACACAAATAAAATCTTATTGGTGGTTAGGTATAAATTTTTAAAGCCATTTATAAGATAAATTATAAAAGACTTTTTAAAATTTTTAAATCATTTAAAATTAAAAATATTTTCATGAATAAACAATATATTAAAATATACAATAATAAAGATATTAAAAAAACTTAACATTTTCAAAGCATCAGTTAAACATCATTAAATAAAATAGAAACAAAAGTATAAAAGTTAAATATGAAATATTAAATTTTTACATACGTCATAACTTTAAACATTTTTAAGAAAACTTAATTAAAATTTAACCAATACAAGTATATTTTATTTACCTTTATATATTACACTTTTAATTATATTTTAATACAGTTGAATACCTTTGCAAATTCAGTAAACTGTAGTGCACTTGGTATACAAAATTAAAGACTAACGCAGGTTTGTTTGAAAAGCAGTGAAAAGGAAACTTTATCTAACAAGAGTATCAATTCAACCATAGAAATGCCATCATCTTTACTTACAATGAATTCTAAATCTGAAGAGCATTCAGTTTTAAAACTTCGAATGCTTAATAAATTAAGCATGTAATTCATGGTATACTTAAGATATCTTATTAAATCCTACAAAATGCAGTTGAAAACAGATTATACTTCAAAGTGAGATGTGTTCACTACATAGCAATTATCGCATCTCATTTGATCGACCGTAAATATTAACCAATTTTTATGTAAGATTTTATTCTTCTTAAGGAAAATGTAGATTACTAATAATCAGATTGCTTAAGAAAAAGGCAAAATGTTATAATAAATTTAGAAAATTAGTCAATTTTCATATCATCATTAACTTTAGCATCTATATCCTTAATGTGAGTCATTATTGATTTCAAATATTGATTATCCATATTTCTTATGTATTTATCTTCTTTCGATGAATTTTCAGTAGAAAGCTTAATACATTAGATAGCATAAAAATATCATTAAATAGCATTAATTATAACAGATAATTTACATGGCTCATTACTTCCAACAGAATGTAATTAGATACACTTTTTCTTTTAGAATTTAGCCCTAAAATGCAAACCCACAACCATAAGCTGATTTGAGGTATATTTTTTGTAGATTGATTTTAAGATGCAAATTCTTCTAAAGTATTACTTATATAAGGGTTTAACTAAATACAGATATTTTTTCATTAATAATGAAGAATTTTATGGGATGTCAATAGATAAGGATAATTAAAAAACTGACAAAATGCAGCATGTTACTTTTAAGAATCAATTGCATAAAAGTGACAGTACATAGCTTGAATAAATTTTATTAAATGTTTTTATAAATAATTTACCCACAAACTACACTACATGCTACAATAAAATTTATCCATCAAGATGACATAGGTTCATTTAGGTGGGTTTTGTTGAAGTCTGAATATGCTACTAGGTCCAACCAATGAAAAGTAATTAAACATATTTTCAAGAAATAAGAATTTGTAATGAAAATCATTCATTTTCCAGATGTCCAATTTCTCTAAAAGTACGTGTGCAGATAAAGAATTTCCATTGTAGTTTCACTAATAGTTTGTCTTTTCTGTTATTTAAATATTATTTCTTTCATAGCAAACATTTTCATATCAAAAATAATTTAGTATATTGCACATTATAAAAGAAATGTTGTCAGGCAAAATTGTACACTGTTACAAACTAAGGTAAATATTTCTTTTAAAAATTTTCTTCGGAAAGCAAAAATGTATCTTAAATAGTGAAACAAATTTTAAATTTTTGTTCATAGTGTATGGATTCACTATAAAGAAATCTGACATTATTGTAAAACAATTTTCGAAATATTTCCTCATGTTACAAAATATTTCACTCAAGTTTATGATAATATTGGGTTGGGAAAAAAGTAATCCATTATTTTTTCGATAGACGTCTGTAGTGATCGATATCTCGTGAGGTATCTATCAAAAAATTTCAGATTTATGCTCGTTGGAAAGGTGACATTTGACACTAAAATATCCTCTTGCGGTTTTTTGTTTGATTAATTGAGTTACGAGTACAAGGTTTTAAAAATGGAACACAACAAACAGAAATTTGATACATTTTCGTTTTTCTCTTGTAAAGGCGAAAAAGATAGCTGGGTGGATAAAATTGAGAAAGGTGTTTATCGTCCTATATAAGACTGTAACAACCAGTTACGTACAATTTTTGTTTCGTCGATTCCGTTCGGGTATTTTTGATGTTAGAGATGCACCACGCATGTGGATACAGCATCGTCGAAAATGTCTATTAAATATCAAAAATAATCGAAGTTAACCACATGTCAGCAGTCGTAACGCGCAAGACCTAAAAATCTACATGAAAGCTGTTTTAAACATTTTTACAAAGTGAATCCAAAAGAAGTTACATAAAGTTCACCTTAAAAATAATGGATTTTTCCCCCAAACTAATACTTATTAAGAAAGCTAAGAAAGATAACAACTATCCAAATAAAATAAGGCCCCTGCACAATTTCTTATGTTAAATTAATTTTTAAATTAATCAAATAATCCAAACTTGGTACAAACTAATGAAATAAAATAACTATTGAGTTTAAATGAAGAGTATTACTCACTGAAGAATATATTTCCTGAATTTATAACCACGTTTGCAAATTAAATTTATGAAAATAGAAAGCAACGTTTCCAGCAAATATTTTCAATACTGTCCTATGTTCTATTGAAGTTGAGAAAGATTATATAGCTACATTTTTCTACAATCAATGACATTCCTTTATTTTTATGTACATAATAGTTTAATCAATATCAAATGAATTGCGAAAATCGTAATTTCATATGACATACTTTTAGATTAACACTCACTAATTTTATCGACAACTGAATCATTTCAGATAATAAATTTTAGGATATTAAAGGCACTCATTGTAATGATAATGATGGCTTCAGGTTATCTTATACTGACAATTTGGAAGTGATATTTCTTGATATCGCCGGATGACTAATGTTAGAATACGATTTTGAAAAGTTAAAAGAAACAGTGTCTGGTTGGACTTAATTCTTTCTTGATTACTTTATCATTACGCGCATTAGTACCCTGAAGGCGTTAAGACTATAGGTTCGAACATTGAGAAATTTTTCATTTTTCATTCAAATATGTTGTCAATCTTTTTTATCAATTAGTATATATGACGCTATCTTAGTTGAAAAAATGAATAGTAAATTTATAGATTTATATTTAATTAATTACATTTAGTGATTTCCATTTTTAAGTAAGATTAAATAATGTTTTTTGTTGTTACTAATGACACATGGCAACGCCAAACCCGCCCGTCTCAGAGAGAGACGTCTTCCGTTTCTGAATAGCGCACCCTCATACAAAGGTGGAAGTACGACTTTTGGATCAAAGATTTCAGCACCATCTGAATCTTCCAATTTAGAGATTGAAACTAGAGAAGACCCATGGCCTGGTTCTAACCACCCCCAGAGGTATTAGTTTAGAAAGGGACCATGGAGGACATTGTGACTCGACACATTTTACGTGCCCCAGTAGCCATTAATGAACACGACGGATCTTCGGCTAGGTCTGGACTCGAACTAACCACCTTTTGGTAACGAGAAAGACGCCCTAACCAACTATGCCAGATTAAATAATACAAGTTTTTATGAGTTATCACATAAAATTAGAATTAAATATTTAATGATACAAGAATTTAGATTAAAATTTATTACAGAAAAATATTTCTTAAAAGGAATGCTACATTCGCTGAAATTATGTTGTATAACTTAGTTCTTACGTTTATTTTTTATAATACTATTTAAATATACTTTTAAATACTTTTTATAATAATTCTTTAATAAAAAGAAGGCTGAAAAACAAACATAAAAAAGAAGATTATATTCAAAATGCCGCATAATACTTAGCGAAAGTTTGGAGAAAATACATTTTTTATTAAATTATAGCCAATTTATTTCTAAGAAAGTTAAAACATAAATCTTTCAATTATTTAATGTGAATCAGTTTTATATTATATTGTATAAAAAATAATATAATGTTTGGGATAATAATAAATGAATGAAAATTTATTTTTAAATGTACAAGATTGGAGAAAATAAATTCTTGTATAAAACCTTATTTCTGCTTATTTTTAAATGCCTTAAGCGTTTTATTAAAAGATAATTTCGATCTAAATTTCTCCATGCTACTTTAAATACTGCATATTTATACTAAATACTCGATACTACGTTATTTAAGAGTACAAAGATTTTCAAATATAAAAACTTTGCATGTTATCAGTTCTTACAACTAATCTTATAATTTTTTTTACTCTACAAAAGTCAAACATTAATATATATAAGTTAATATTATCCTCAGTACTTTATAATATTTAATAATGTCCTTTTTATATAAATTTTCCTAAAAATATATTTCTTTATCTAAATAAAATTTTGTAAAAATATTTACCATCACATTTACGTTGTAATAATCTTTTTACTTTTTAGCTTTCAGTTTAAAACATGTCATACATAAGTACATGTATACTTCGTATGTTATGAATTATAAAAATAATATATAATTTTATTTCGCACAAAATATTTGATTTTTATTCATTGCGTGAAAATTTATTCACACAGTATAAATTCAGCCTTAAATTTCTGCTACATTTTCACAATTCCAATCTTTATTTGAGGGAATGTCTTTTCCATTCCTATCATTGCACACTATACTCCCAGTAACATAAATATTGCATTATTTTAATTTTACATGAAGTTAGTAGCATTATAAAATAGAACTTTTACATTTTTTTGTCATTTTCTTTGTTAAAAACTTTATTTGTTTGAGGAAACTTAAGTATTTAAATTGATAAAAATACTGATTGACCACTGACTTAAGAATTACATTGATTAGTAAACTATAACTCAAAAGAAAGATTAGATAAAAGAGTATATTTAAGAGAATTTCTATATTTATCACATATATTTTTTTTAACTATTTCTCTTTATTACTTCATTTTAATAAATATCTATCTTATTATGTCAATCATAACCATTTCATTAAAAATGAAAAAATTTCGAAATATAAGCATATTTCATGTGGATTTAAAAGAAAACTTCTTTTTTTGTTCCCTGCTAATTACTTGTAATTTATTATAACATATAAGATTGATTATTTAATTTTTATCAAAAAAAATCATTGAAAAAATGGGAATATTTTGATTCAATTACATTTTTATTATTTACTTATATTATATAATCTCATCCCACTTTGTACTCTTTCATACTTATTGTCCTCTATAGTATTTAAATTAATATTAAAATTGAAAATATAAGAAGTTGGGGAATCATTGTAATATGAATCAATAATTTACTTTGTGAAGAAATTCAGTATTTTCATTCTGCTTTTGATATACAAATAAAGAAAAGTACGTCAACGTAAATAAACCTATTAAAGTGTATTCCTTTCTCAAAGTGAGACAATAAAAGTATCAGATTCTTACTAAAAATACATGAAGTTGCATGCAAATTCAAAACCATTACTGCTTTAGCACTCAGTACTTGTGATGAAATTATCAAACCTTATTATTTCCCAAAAAAATCAGTACTTTTAATGTATTAACTATACGATACAAAATTTTCTTTGTTTCCTAACTATTATAAGTTCCTACATTTTCCAAATCGATTGTTATTTTTTTGACACTTGAACCACTTTGTGACCAAGAAATACTTTATCAATAAAGTATTATTTTTTCAATGACCGTAAACGATTTTACAAAAGATTTTTTAAACAAACTTTAAGCAATGATTCTTTAAGACTAACACATTTATAAAAGTGATATAAATGATCTCGCACGCCTTACACTGACAATTCACATTTATTTTGATTAAAAATTTGTCATCCGTTTTTATTTTGTCTTCAACTCAGTCGCTTTTAAATTCTACCAGTTTATTCGAAACAACTCACTATTTCGATTGCAACAGTTCTTCTTAACCTTTTGTAAATTTCAAATTTTTGGATTCACACATATACTTTATAGGTATAATCAAATTTAGATTAATATTAAATAAATAAATTCAAAATCAGTAATGAATGAATTTATAATGTGATAATGAAGTATATTTATGAATTTTTGGATATTAATTTTAAAACATTTTTATTGATAAGACTATAATTTATAAGTATGAAAACGTTACAAAATTTATGAATTTTTCAAGCATAAGAACATTCATTTTAATTTTTGTTTCTTGATTGCAATTTTATAGCAAGCGATTCAGCGTAAAAGCCATTAAGTATCTCGCAGAATACAAATCTGCATTATATATGTCCAAAAATATAATTAATTATTGGTATTCTAGTTATAAAATTTAATTTTAAAATTTGAAATATATTTTAAAAATAATATGCTCATTTAAAAATTGTAGTTATTTTTTTAGTATTATTTTTTGTGTCATAGATAACAGCATAACTTTCTCAAAAAAATACCAATTACTTACAAATTTAATAAATAATAATAAAAAAAATTAAAAAAAATACATTTCTCCATTTTAATTTAATTTCGTATCAAAATATTTAGCTTTCTATTATAAACTTTTCACATCAAATTTTAATAACTTTTAAATTATTTTTATAGTTAATAATAGAGTTACTCTTGTTGACTGGTTAATATCTATTATGTTTTTTACGTTAAATATTGTATTTTCATTAATACCATGTGTCTATATTTGCGAATTCTACTCTTTTTCTCAAAGGAATTACATATGTAAATATTTTTGACTAATACCCATCCCGGTTGCATTTTATAATGTTTATCATTTTTAACCAAATTAAATATTTTAGTAGCAATTTTTTGTATCGTTTCAAAGCAGCTTTTGAGAAAATATTTCAAGGTATATTAATCAATATTACAGCTGTTTCTGTCATACGACATTTAAAAAAAATCTGTTGTTACAATGGTTTATTACAACTGGCAGCGAGTACTCTTGTTAAAGGATGAAATATTTTGTAAGATGAAGCTTTTTGTAGTTATTTAATAAAAGTATTTTAACTTTTATGAAAAAAGACTCTTATAATCGGAAAACTCTTATAATTTCTTAAAAAAAATTATTAAATATTCGTTATATATTATCTTTTTGATTATAAGTTTCAAAAGACTACTTAAATGAAGAATTTAATATATATATATATATATATATATATATATAGACTGTACAAAAACTTTAGTGGAGTAAGCTTACATATTTAAGATGTTTCATGGCTTCAAATCAAAAGTTTGATTGCAATTAAGAGGCAAAAAATAAAATTTTAGGAAATTATTCATATTTATAAATTTAGTAGCTGGTCCTCTGGATTAATGCAGACTGCTGAGCAAACTTTTTGCGTAAATGAAATGAAATTATCGATGAAAATTTGACGAATACTGTTCCCCTTTTAATAAAATACAGTTTTCCACTCTCAATAAGTAAAAACAACTGTATTTTACAGAAATGCATTATATTACTGAGTAGCAAACATGAGTGATTCTGACAGCATGTTTTTCACTCTATGAAACTAGAATTTAAGCGCTATGTCTCTGCACTAAAGAAGGAGAATTAAGTTTGTCGTATCATGCATTAGAAAAGGAACTATCTCTAAATGCAACTTGAAATAGGTCGCATATATTCTTAAAGACTCAGAGACATAATTTTCGAGAGTTAACATGCAATTTCGTACGATAGGAAAAATATTATAATTCATCTCCAGTGTATTATTTCCCTTACAACTGTGAAAATGTTCCGAAACCTTTTCTTAGTTTTAGAAAAATATCTTTTATAACTCCTAGAATTTTTTTTTTTTGTGTATTCCGATTTTCAAACCCCAGATAACGTTTCAAGTCCTAATTGAGTTGATGTGCCATGTGGATAAAAATTCTAGTCACTTTTTAAATTAAAGTTAAACAATTGAATTTCATTTTATAAGACAAAATAAGTTCCTGCTTATGTTTCTGTGTTATTACTTTTTTGGATTTACCATGAATGCTGATTCCCATATCTTTTTAGCATATAAATAATTTAAATTATCTATATTTTATTCGACTTAGATTATCAGGAAAGACATTTTCATAGTTTCCTTAAAACTTTGTGTTCCTCTAATTTTTTTATCGCTCTAAATAAATAAAAAAATTTTGTTCTAAAAAATTATTATTTTCTTTTTTTTTCCTTTTGATATTTTTATAGTTTCTTCTTACACAGTAAATTCAAACATTTAAAGTTGGTGAAATATGAAATATTTTTGATATCTAAAAAAATAGCATATTTTTTAAGAAAAGTAAATAGTACTGTACAAAAATATAATCATACGATAAATACTTGTAAATTTGTCACATTTAAATCAACTTCCTGAAAAAAATATCCAAAATGTTAAATTAATAGCATTTAAAATCATTAATATAAATAATAAATTACTTTTTTATAATGAGGATTTACATAATTATGCCACTGTACAAATATAATGCTATAAAGAAATGGCATAAAGTAATAGTAATAATTATAAAGCAATTGTATAAACTAGTTGTATAAACATACATAAATAATTTTGAATAAAAAGTTTAATCGACTACAGTCTCAACATATTTAAATGCTGCGAGCAGGTAAAAATATTTTGAATAGTTTGTATTTGTAAAGTATAAAAAAATCATTGAATGGAATCAAGTTCATATTTATTTTGTTATTTGAAAGTAAAAATGTTTCTTTATAATATTAAGAAAAATTAAAAAAATTTCTTTATAAGTGAAATAATCTCTCAATACCACACTCCAATTAACTAAGGAATTTAATTTTTATTGAATCTCATATAATTAATATAATCGAATTTTATAGAATAATATCTTCATAAATTTATCTGCAAAACTAAAAATATTAATGCAGTAAGAGAACGCTGTATTTGTATTACACACACTCAGAACTAGTAATTTAAATTTAACTTAATTGATTTCTTTCCATATGCCAATGATTTTATCATCTTAATCTTACAATCTTTTTAAACATATTTATGCGAAAAAAAATTATGAATTTAGTAATAATAACCAATACAGAATACCGATAATGTAGGAAATGTAGTAATTTCTTAGACTATCCAAAATAAAGTTCACGAAATTTTCTATTTAATACAAATATAACATTCAATAAAAACTTATTGAGCACATAAAGAATACCGAAAATATTAGCATGTCAAAAAGAAGAGATATCGCATGCTTTCTTCATTGATACGAAACCCACAATGCATAAAATATGCCAGTTCAGGTATTAAGATTTTCATTTTCCCGTTTTCTTGTCAGCAGCCAATCAGTTATGATGTAAGTAATGCAGAATATTCTCCTAGTATTATATATCTGACTGCTATTGTAATGTTGATGTGAGAATCGTAACAAAAAAAATAATTTTCTATATTTCTCAGAAAATGGAATTCTAACAAAAGTAAATAAAAAACTAATAAGTTATAACCTTAATATTTATACATATTTTTACATAGTATAACAATAAGAATTTCTTTTAAAATTTTGACAACTTACCTTTATCAGAATTTCTCTTATGGGATAATATAATGATATCATCATCTCGAAACTTTTTTCTGTAAATAGTTGCAAAGCAATTGTTTTTTGAATAAAATTTCTTACACTGTATTCTATTTGCTTTATTTCATAGCATTGAAATATTTATAAGTATTGAGGAAATTTGCTTCATGTTATTGTGAATATTACAATAGATAAACTACATAAATTTCTTGAATAGTCAATTAAACTTCAACCACCTCTACCGAGATATTGAAAGCAAAAAACGAAACATGATATAAGACAAGTTTTAGTTTTCAATAAAAATGTTTAAGAGGAAAATAGACTATTCAATAATAATCATTCTCTTTGATTATACATATCAATGTGAGTGTTACTATTTACTAACACACTTAAATTTTTATACTTATCGAAAAATAATTGTTTAAAGTTTAATATTTCAAAGACAAAAATATTAATTTTCCTCAAACACTAATCAATCAATAATTTATTTTCCTATTTCTAGAATTCAGGATTTTCCTTCCTTACTAAATTTTGAAAGAAGCTTATATTCAAAAATAAAAATACCATCATTCGAATTATTTCTGACTTCCAATATTAAGGAAAATGAATATTACTTTGTGCCTTGACTAATTATTGATATTGAGCTAAGCAATCTTCAAATCAAAAAGTTTGAAATTTCACTGATGAAATATGATTTATTTCTACCCCAAACCAACTAGATTCTTAATATTCTTACATCATCGGTTAAAAAGTCTTACTTTCTTTGTAAAAGTTGTAGTTTAAAATTAACGATTGTTTATTTTTGAACTCAGCCTGAGAAGCAATTAAAACTTTGTATTTTGCATATTTACTTCCGATTTAATTTATTTTAAATATAGAAAATAATTTGATGAAAGTTTTGGGTAGAATATGAGAATAAACTTATATAAAAATTGAGGTGACTTACCCACATAAAATGTGTTTATTAATAGTTAAAAAAACAAATAAGGTTTAAAAAAACATATAATCTATGAAACTCCTGTAATCATGATTTCTTAGGGTGTAAAATATAAAAATGAGTATTTTAATATAGTTTTTCTGGGTTATTAAGAATGAATTTTTATTTTAGCTCTAACTTTTCATTTTGAAACTGAATTTAAAAATAATATTTTCGAGGTATTGACATTTGATAGTTTGAAAGGTTGCATAAATAAAATTAAATTCTTCTCTTTACATTTCTTCGATTATAAAGAAACTACTAAACGAGATTCAATATAACGTTTTCTTTTTAGATAACAACAAGATGAACAGAAAATTTGACCTCACATTTGTTCTTTTCTATTCTGATGTTTGTTATTTTAAACAACGTATGTGGAGTGTATGCACAATTCTTCAAGCAGAAATTTTATGTATTTATCTTGCAATCAATGATCAAGGTTTACTATACATCATGCTCAATGTACTTTATTTGCTATGATTTCATTTTTTCTCTTCTTACAGTTTGAATAGTATTACTAGCAGTGATGAAATATTTATCGAACCTCAATTAACTGTAAACCTGCTTAGAAATAATGAAATTGATATACGTTTTCCATACGGTGGAATTGTGATCTATATTATCTATTAATCAAAGGCATAGAATCTTTCTCACTATGGAAGTGAACGAACTAATGATTTCAGCTAAAGATTTCTGAAATTTATCCATGGATATCAATATTAGCATTCCAAAGAGCTATGGGAAGTCTTTTATTTTAACAAGTTTTTGGTTAAATAAAATTAGGAATATGTTTGACCTTGTAATGCTGGAGTCATCAAAATTCTTTTATTCTGCTTTCAATAGACTAGATTCCGAGCCTTACCTCTCTGTTTGTTTTAAAATTTCCCATTTTTTATCTGGTCTCGGTAAATTTGCAAGTTACTTGTTTCGTTTCAATCCAAAGTCAAATAATGAGAATCAGTTCAAGAAAAATACCTTACGCGGTGTAGAACATTTGATTTTTAAATGCGTTACCATTGAAGACCCTATATTATGTTTTTAGAGGCTTGAATATATTAGATGGAACATGACCAATTAACTTATCTTTTTTTTGTAGTCCAGAGTGCTCTTCTTTGCTTTTCCTCAGTTCATTTTTACATGCATCCTTTAATGTTATAGTTAACTTTTGTAAGCCCCATGTTACTACACATTTCTGGTGCACGGGAGATTTTATGTGTTCAAAATAAGTAAAATAAAGTAAATATTTAATAAACTACGTGTATGATTTGCACAATAGTTATTAAAAGTAATAACTGTAAGTTTATGGTGAGGAATTTGATTATTTAATTTTTTTAATATCTATTTCTTACCTTCAAAACTTCATAATTAGATACATTCATCTTATTAAAAAAACGACATTAATGTAAAAAAGTATTAATTCAAATCATTTAAAGCCCAAAATGATATAAAATGGTATTTTTGATCATAGACTTTAAATGAATTCCTAATGACTGCAAAACCTATTTATGAATTGGTAATCGACTTATAAAAGACATCTGAAAAATTTCATGATAAAAATCAACACTAAATCATAAGAACTATTATAAAGCAATTTAATAATTTCAAAGAAAAGCAGGTTAAATATATACAACTAGAGAAACAAGAATTATTATTACAAAAAGTATGTGAAGTTTTGTGTCTCCATCATTGGCGTGCTCATATTCATAACATAAATATTTTAAAACTTAAACAAATAATGCGACATATAACAAACATTACATTATAATAACAAACACATGAATTAAAATGGTTAATTACATTGTAATTAATTCTTCAATATAATTGTTTTTGTTTAAAATTAACTTTTACCTTTCTATATTTCAAATATTGAAAGTTATATTAAAATTTGGCTAATATTTTTCGTTTATATTCGGGCAATTATTATTCAATTTGTTCGTTAAATGAAATTAACTTACTTCTGACAGTCAGAAACTAATTTTTAACCAAAAACTCTACTGCTTAAAGAGTAAATAATATATTTTTCCAAACAAACACTGTTTTTTTTTAAATTTTCTTTTTATGTTATTATAAAAGAAAATCTTTTAATTAAATTTTAAACTTTACTTTAAAAAAATCAGTACTTTAATCATATTTTCTATCAGATAGAATCTTATATAATAATATTAGGGAAATCTCTAGAAATTTGAGTCAGTTTCAACGTCAATTGATCATTTATTTATAGCGGTTGCTTACGTCAAATTAGCCGAATGAATATTTTGTATCTAATTACTTGGAATCATTTGTTTTATTTGAACAGTTTATTTAATCATTTTTAAGGTAATTTGAATTATTTATTCGTTGCATTGTTATAACACTGAATTAGCTTAATAAATATTTTGCATTTCATTAATGATTAAGCGAATGATTATGCCTTTGAAACTGTTTTTTTATATAGTAAATGTTAACATTGAAATTGAAAGATTTTTAATTACATCTAAATAATAAAAAACATAAAGAAAACAGTATACTTTGGGAAAATATATTATTTTTCTCAATAAATATATACACATTTTGAATAAACACATTTAATTTATAACAGTTAAAGGTAATTTAAAGCTCACTTATGAACATATTACTATTTTTCTATAAAAATGTATTTTATTTTATAAAAATTTGTTGTTTTTCATTGTTACTTTAACTGGCCTTTAAGAATATCAAAATAAAACTATGTTTATTGTTTTCTTTAAAATTTAATGCAAGATAATATTTTGATTTAATCAATATAAAAAATTAAGGCTGCTTTTGGTATAATAGTAGGTCTACTATCTTTGAAATGGAATTTTTCGGATTCAATCCCAACCACCATTGGACATATACATAGTTGTCCTTACAGCGTGCTAGTTTATTGAGGTAGGTTCAGGTAGAAATTTTCCTCCCTTAAAATGCCTAATTAAAAATGTAGAATGCTTTTTAAAGGTCTAAATCCTTAAAGAATAGAAATGAATAATCACGTAGGAAATGCTGAAGGATTACTAGCCTTCAAATGTTTCTGCTATCTATAATTGTTTCTAATAAATTGAAAAGACTGCGATTTTTACTATATAAATACATAAAATATTACCTCCTCTCCAAGTTTTTAAATTTAAAATATAAATTTTACATTTTAAAACCCATATTTGCTATTCTGTTTCTTAAAAGTATATTAATATTAAATTTAAACTACTTGATATTATTGTTAATATAAGTTATATACATTTATTTCATTATATTACATTACAGAATAAATTCATAATAAATTAAATATATTTCAATTTTTATTATATATACATGTATTTCTGTTATTTTTACAGATATATAATATCTACAATGTGAACCAACTTTTTAAATACTAAACAATGATATATGCATTTTATTGCAACATTATTTACATTTTCTGCATTTCTATCATCGTTTATAATTTTTTTCTAATGGCAGAGCACTAGGTGACTTGACCCTTCCCGTACAACAAGGCCGGAAACTACTACTCATTTTAGCATTACTCGGTGCCCACCTGTGAACCAAGTCACGAAGATACGAGTAACATTGTCCAAGTTACACCACCACAAACCTGTTTATAGGGTAGGCCGCATTCATCCTTTATCTCAGAAGAAACAAGGACAAAGATACACAAAGAGAGAAAGGAAACATCCATGCCCAAACCAGAATGAGACCAATAGCCTAGGAGACAGGAACACTAACCAATCAGCAAATTGCCGGCATGTTTTATTTAAACTTACTTTGCGTGTATAATATAAACTTACAAAAACTAAAAACATGATTATTACAAAAATTAAAAAACATTATCAATTTCTTTCCAACATTCGACAAAAGTTCATATATTAGGGTTATTGAATTATTAAAATCATGTATTAGGGTTTGATTTACCGATAATGAATTTACCTTAACATAAATTATTGCTTCGTTACAATATTTTAAATTTCTACAGTCATTTGCTTTTGAGAAGAAAATGAAATCTATGCTTAAATTATTTTTATTTTTCGAGCGACTTGACACTGGAATAGGATTTTAGAAAAATGAGCATTATCAAAACTATATAGACACATTTTTATCTCAAGAAAGTTTAGGCTTTTTATAAATTATTTCTTAACAACAGAAAAAATTCCAATGAATTAAAAGAAAAAATAACAGAAAGAGTCTTGATAAATTAATTGCATTACTATTTTCTATTTATTTTAAAAGAACTTAATTATTCTTTTCAATGAAGAAAATTCTTGACTACGTCAATTACATTTCGAATAAAAAATAGGAACATTACATTATAAAATTTGAAAATTTATTTACAAAATTTGAAGATTGCATTTCAAACATTAAATAAATTGGCAAATAATGTAAATATTTTTCATTTTATAAAACAATATCAATTTCTTTATAAAATGAAAATTTTATTAGAAAATTTAATTATTTGAATTTAATTTACTTTGTTTCATTCTAGTTTAATTTTTATGCTTTAAACAAATCAAAATATGAAATTAACAAATAACTAGAGTATATAATCCTTAATTTTCAAAGTAAAATAAAATTTAAAATTATAATAAAAATAAGTAATAATAATAAAATTTTATAAATTTTATTCCGTTATATTATTTTTACACTTATTGCTGTAACAAGCTACAACATTGCATAAGCCAGTATTGATAACCAACATATTTCATACAAAATAATGATATAAATGCATTAAATATTGTTCTATGGATATCATGCTGTAATTTTCATTTAAAAATAATTTGTATATCAGCTTACTTAGTATTTATTTTCGATTCTCGATGCAATATTTAAAACTTATATTTTAATAAAAAATTGATCAAATTAGCAACTATATTTTAAACACGAACTATTTTAGAAGCTGATACTTGTATAAATTATGATTATTGATTATAATACATCACAATTGTTTAAATTACATGAAAGTACAGACCTATATATTTTTTTTACACTGAAAAGAAGTTCTATTAATTTAAAATGTGGTATCAAATTATGTACTAGGAAGGTATTTAATCATAAATTACATATTTCAAACAAATATTAGAAAATGCTAGCATCAAAATTTCTCAAATTATTGGGAAAATTGTTTATTATTATAAAAGTAAAAATATATTTATAATTTTCTAAAAAGTATAAAGATTTCAACTATTGAGCAATTTAAGCTCTATAAATATGAATTAAAACGAGATAAATAAAATGCACAGAAAGTCATCCTTTTATCTTTAAAGGGTATCAAGTATTTACATCCACTGAAAATTCTTTTTCAAATCAATTAATGAAAACATAATTTCCTAAAACTTCATTTTTCTTTTGCAGTTTTACTTGTTATAGTTAAGCTCCAAAAGAACATTACATCAATTAATATTTTTTAAAACTTAACTAATTTTGTATTTTATTTAAATTTTACTAATTTTGTATTTTATTTAAATTTTACTTGATTATTTAAATTTTACTTGATAAATTATTTATAAATAATCTAATATTTTTTAAATACTAGTTTACTTGCAAAATAAATAACTTAATTTTTTTTTAAAATAAACCTAATATTTAAAAAAAGGATTATATATATTTTTTTACCTTTAATTCTTTTGCATAGTATAGATTTAAACAAATGAGTATTTAATTACAAAAAATATTTCATGAAACTCTTTAATTTTACATACAACAATTTATACGCCATTTGTTGGAAACTGTTTTAAAAAGTCATAAATCAATTTTTATCATTTTCTTAGATGAGACAAAAGTATATTAAAAACATGTCATGAATCACGGGAATATTGAAATAATCATTAATATCATCTGAGAATAAAAAATATTACTTCTTTATCATCCATAAAACATTTATGAAATATTATATGACTTGTGTCAAATGACAGGAAATTAATAATGATAATAATTGCATTCATTAATTTATAGAGATAATTATTCTTAATTAGGATACGTGGCAAATATAATGAATGAGTGGAGAAACAATTGGCAAGTTATCAACTAAATTATTATTCAATATCTTTCAGCCTATGTTAATGACTTTTGTTTTCCCATTTAGACTTAAAGTGGTTAACAGAATTTCATAATAT